>LOEQ01006866.1:2778-13443 GCA_001685075.1 Bramus lutescens | reverse complement strand
GGGGGGGGGTTACAATAGTGGGGTCTCACAAACATAAGGAAATCCTTCTCCCACAAATAGTTACCAAGCCCAAAACGCCAACTTGCTGAGAAACCCTGGTGTATTCTCATATTGCAGCTGAAAAGATTCTCTTAAAACACACAGTGGATGGCCGTACTTCTCCAAACCCCTTAATTCCCCTGAGTGGAGGCACAACAGAGCAGTGAATATATGCCTTTTAAAAGGTATGCATTCAAAGGTATGCAGGATTCTGTAATCTTTCTTTTCAAAAAGTCACAAATGGCTTATCAAGACGGCTATTGCACTGGACCCTCTGTTTAGAAAAAAGGCAAGCAAAGATGTGGTTTCGGAGGTCAGTATACCTCAGAGAGATGAACAGCCTGGCTCTGGGAAGGAAAGCCCTGTACTAAAATCTCAAAAAAACATACAATAGTTATAAGAAATGATGCTGTTCTTGGATCAGACATCCTTCATATCTTTAATCCTACCTCTTAGTCTATGCCCAATTACACATTTGTTTGCTGGTCATGCAGTCCCCTCAGTACTCTGAAATAACTAGATTTGTCTCATCCCTGTGTACTCACTATGCCTTTTGCCTGGATAGTTTCCCCCACAATTCCACATTTCTTTTATAGCACTTCCTTCAGGCATGTCTAAAAGGTCACCATTAGTGAGGTCTTTTCTCATACCCTGCGTTAAAATGCTAATCCTGACCTCACATTCTGTTTCTTTAGTTCCTTTTATGGCTTAGCCTTTTTTTTAAAACTAATGGATTTTATCTGTTATAGTCTACAAAACTGCAGCTTACATATCTGTTTCACTGAGTCCTTAGTCTCTAGAAAATGCTTAGCACATATGAATATTCCAACAGTATTTCCTGAATGAATGCATACAATAAAGCAGTTCAAACAATTATCATATCACTACCACTTTTGTCATTCACCAGATCTTAATTATATTGTTGACAATCCAGTAGATAGAAAAGTTACTTGGATCTTTTAATACAAATTTTTCCCAAAGCTACTACTCCAATCCTCTGAGGCAATAAAGTCTGAGGTAAGGCAGACACATATGTTAGTGCGTATTAGTTTAAAGAGTTACATCTCATGTCTTGCTTTGGGTATTAAAGGCTGGCAAGGTGGCTTGCTGCTAAAGGCACTTGACATCAAGCCTACCTGAATTCTATCCCCATTCACCCAATTAGACCCAAATACTGGAAGAAGTGAACTTCAGGATTCCCTGAAGTTGCCCTCTGACCTCCACACGCAGGCTGTGGTGCGCATGACCACAAACATATGTAAGCTAAAAATCAAAAACATTAAAAATGATTTTTGAATTAACTAAGCAATAGTAATTTACTAGAGGTTAAAACTCAGACAAGCATTCTCAGAGGGGTGCAATACAGCCATGTTTCAAAGTGATGTCTCACTTAGGGAGATTCCCAAGATTTCAAAGGGGTATAAGTGCTTGGCTACTCTTGAGACCACATGGATCTTAGCAAAATCTGTCTGCCTACCATCATATCACAACCATTGGAAATTATTTTGCTCTAAGTTTAAATTTGCCTACCATACAGTTATTTACTCTGATGCCCTAGGTGCCCAGAGGGCTATCTAGAGAAAAAGAACAACCACAGAAGTGGAGGAGACTAAACAAGAAGGAATCAAGAAGAGGATAAGCCATTTCTACTACGTTTGTTGTCGTTGGTGGGTCAGAGATGAAGCATGGGTACACAAGATACCGTCCCTACAAGAGATGGATCCATTTTAGTATCAATTTATATGTATGTATGTATGTATGATGTTATCTAAAGTTAATTATATGAATTTTTAGAATTTGGCTGGGGCAAATCCAGTTTACAATTATATTATTTTTATCCTGTCAATTCCTTGAATTTTGAGTTAAAGTATAAATAAAATCATATGACTAGCTTTCTGATGAAATTAGTAATGCACACTATATAAAAATCATACTTCCATTTCCACAGAGGAATTTGACTTGGTGGTCTCAGTCACAAGTGCTGTTCAACCACTCATTTATGTTATCAAAGTTCAGTGAAATTGAATGGGGAAAACTTTTTCTTAAGAGTTATCATAGTAGATTGACTCCCAGAATCATTTACAGAGATGTGAGGGGTGCAGATCCGGGCTGATCTATTCTGTCCTGAAATAAAAACATAATGTGAACAAGTTCATGTTTGATCTGAGCCAAGAACTTAGCATGGGGGGAAGGATGCCAGTTATCACTTGGGCCTCCATTCAATCTCAGACATCAAAGTGGAAAATTTACGTGCTCTGAAAGACCGAACTAAGATAAATGAAAACCTCTTCAGACATTGGTTTCAAAATTCCTTCTAGAGCACATTGGGTTTGGCTCATGAAAGCAGAGCTCAATTTGTACTTTTGATTTTTTTCCCAGTTCCACATTTTAAAAGTCCTTTCACCACTTCTCGGTGCAGAAGGCAACGGGCTCGCTTTGTCTCCCGACTGACCTATTCATATCAGGTTAGTTACACCCTCTTAAGCGTGCCTCCACCTTTGGGCAGTCCCATGGAGACCTCCTAGGGAGCGGAGAACGGCTGCAAAATAGAGAATTCCCTTGCTGCGTGATGAAAGGTGCCCTTTATTAAAACAAGAACAGAATGCGTGGAAGATGTGAAAAACAACTTGTCTGCTAGGAACAGTTCCGTGGCTGGAAAAAGAAGAGCACATTTGTGGAATTACCGGTGCATTAAGCAGGGGATGAACAGCTGCTTGAACTCAGAGTCAGCAGGAGAACAGCTTTCCCATAGGGTCCAAGAGAGGAGGTGGGGCACCAAGCTGCCTTGGGGGCTGTGGAGAGGTGAGGAGGGGCAAGCTGTAACCCCATTCAAGCAAGAAAGTTCAGCCAAGAAATATCTGGTATCCCCATCCAAACTCAGCTCCTCAGTTTGTAGGCTCAGTTGAAAATCCATGACAAAAACCTCTAAAAACAACATTGTTTTCCCTAAAGAAAGCAAATTTTATGAACTTTCAGCCCTTTGGTTACACTGCTCTTAACAAAAAAAGGACAGAGTCAATTCCTTGGTGGACTTTTTTTTGGGGGGGGAGCTATGATTTAGGACATCAGTTCTCAACCCATGAGTCACGACAACTTTAGGAGGTCCAATGACCCTTTCATTATCAGAAAATAGACATTTGTATTGCCATTCGTAACAGTAGCAAAATTACAGTTGTGAAGTACCAACAAAAATAATTTCATGCTTGGGGGTCATCACAATACGAGGAACTGTATTAAAGCATTGCAGAACTAGGAAGGTTGAGAGCCCACCCATTTAGGATGATCACCGTCCCTTGGGAGGCCATAGATTTCTCTTGACTCCCAGTTAAGGCTCTAGACAAAAGCAAGCACCTCTACCACCAGGTACTGCCCTCTTGTTGCCATCACTGAAAAACATTCTTTCTTCCAAATTGGTATTCAGGAACTTCAGAATTTAACCGCTGTAATGAAAGCAGACCCTCGCTTTAGCAACTAAGTGTTCTCAGTGCAAATCTTAACAGAAAAGCATTCCGGTCTAATTACATTGGATGTCATGAATTAGACACAATAAATTTTATTGTGAAACCTCCTAGGAAGACATTCCTGAACAGATGAGGCAGAAAAATGCCTGAATTATACTAAACAGGGCTAAAAGTTGATAGCTGTTGGACTGGCTGTCTATAAGGAATCTAGCTTCGTACAGGGGAAATACCAAACAGGCTGCATCACTTGGAAGAACATGGTTTCCTAAGTAGCATGTCCAAAACCATTTGGGATTGAACTTCACGAAGGTTATTATCATAGAGAATGGTGGCCAGCTGTTCTTCATCGCCACTGAGAGCAGAGATGAGGAAAATGGAGCGTTAAGATGGAATTGTAGGAATCCAGTCTTCCTAAAACTTTGAGCTGGTTAACAGCAGAAGAACCCCACACTGGAGATTTATAGAATAAATGCTCTTTATTCACTGATGAGGGGGATAAAGGAATTTTGAGGACAGTTCAGATACAATTTCTTAACCAGCAAAACAGTAAATTTGATCATCATAAAGATTTCTCCCAATAAAAATAAAATCTGAATCACTGTAAGAAATATGACTATGGGAAGCCTACACCATCTACAAGGGGTAGTTTATTTGGTCACACTATTATGTCAAAGAATCTCAGAAAATGAAATCTTTTAGGATTCAGAAATGGATTCATTTTACACCACAGATGTAACAAACACTTTCTAAGGACCATAGTAGCTTCCCCATAAACAACATAGCTAATAGTTTTCTTTGGAAACACATAAATTAACAGAGAAAAGAAAAATATGAATATTTTAATCAAACAAGACATAATCATATCTCCTAGACATGTATTAGATAGGAATTTAGGTAGAGAGACAATTGGACATAAAAACAGCCTGAAGTACAAAAGGGTTTCCATGTATGTTTGATTTGAGGGCTCTTTACACTGTAATTTTACAACTATATTTAAAAGCAAGAGGTTGTATAGTAACTTCCAAGACCTTTGCAATAAACCTGCAGGAGGAGAGATACTCATTCTCAGGTATTCACACACATAATCAATCCATCTTTGCCAGGCTTTTGAGCTCCATAAAACACTCCCTTTTATGTCTTCCATTCAAGTGGAATGAAAATTTCTATTGAATCTCATTCCAGACGTCCCATGAGACAGAGGTACCTTTCAGGACTCGGTACCACACAGAGTATGGCACCCTTGAATGTGAACACCTCAATAGACATGGGTCAGAAATGAGGGGTTACTGGGTTTCACCCTGACAGGTTTTCTTCTCCGAGACTATCACAATAGAGCACCACTTTCATCTGAGGTGATTCCCAATCTCTCTGATGTATCATATGGATTTTTATGAGCTTTGATTTCTCCAAGAAAAAGAAAGTGAGTATATATGTTTTGTATATACATATGTATAATTTGTTAGTTGTTTTAAACTATAAGCAAGACAGAAATAGTAAAATTAGTTTCATGAATAAGTAAATCTAGACCTAAGCTCCCTGGGCTTTCAGGCCAATTGCTACAGCTCCCCTCATAGGCCTAAGTGGAGTGGTTTCTGCTGAGTCAGGAAGCCCCTTCATTTCTGTAGGACATTTTCAGTTATTTTATTTGAGGTACAAATAACATGAGCATCCAAGGGTTGAATAGAATGTGAAACTAGAAGAGAAGTGACTGTTATGGTCCCTTGTCCTTGTAAGGAATAGCTCCAAGGAACCATTGAATCAGCTGCCCAGTTCTCCTCCCTAAAAATACTCTCCCTTCATACCATTACAGCCAGCTTTCAAAGACACAAGGCTTTATCATAGTAGTTATGAGCACAGACTCCGGATTCTGAATGACTGAGCTCAGATTCTAACTTTGTCTGTGAGCTGTGTACCGTTTCGGTGTTACTTAACCTCTCTGAGGCTCTGCCTCTGCCCTGTAAAGCAGGGATTTGATAAACCGTTCTTTTCTATGGTTGTTTTGAGGGTGCTAAAATGTGCTTAGAACTTTACATATAGCTGTCTGTCTATATATATGTAAGGTGAATGGAGGAGGAAGATGGGGATGGATGGAAGAAAACACACAACCACAAGAAAACTGGAAGTCATAGTAACAACCTTCTACATATTAAGGATGGTTGTCATAGTAACAACCTTCTACATATTAAGGAAAATGCCTTGCTCTTTGATCCTGTCTACAGGACACCAGTACACCAGGCTCTGCTGTGGGACAATGGTCTGTACCCTGTCACTTGTATTTTAAATAAACAATGATTGGCCAGTAGCCAGGCAGGAAGTATAGGCGGGGCAACCAGGCAGGAAGTAGAGGTAGGGCGAAGAGAATTCTGGGAAGAGGAAAGACTCAGTTTGCAGTTGTCATCCAGACACAGAGAAAGCAAGATGTGACTGCCTTACCAAAGAAAAAAGAGGTACCAGGGCATGTGGCTAACACAGACAAGTATTGTGAGCTAATATAAATTATAAGAGTTAATAAGAAGCCTTAGTTAATAGGCCATCAGTTTATAATTAATGTAGACCTCTGTGTGTTTCTTTGGGGCTGAATGACTGCGGAACTTGGTGGGACAAAGACCTCTGTCAACAAAACTCAATTTTATGTTGAAGTGGTTCTTCATTTCCTTGTAAATATGAAACACTAGATACAACGCCACACGATCACCAGCTTCTGAATGGTGATTGATGACATCCTACAAGAACTCCAGAAGGTGATAAGAAATAGATGAGGAAGACAGAGTTTAAAGAAAGATAAGTCCCTCTGAGAGAAGGAACAACTGAGGTTCAGATGATTTCTCTGTGACTATTTTTCAGGGTCCTTTTCATTAGCCATAAAAATGTCTTCCTTCTCCAAAACCTTTCAAGAACCATGAAAACCAAGGCTGTATTTGCTCACTTATTTAGGGAACATTAAGCAAGCATGTGCTATGTGTCTGAGACTCTGCCAGAGTGGGTGGAGAGGTGTGAACAAAAGTATCAATTTGCACACCAGTTCACCCCTGGGGAATGCATGGTCTAGGTTTAAACAAGAACCACAAAACAACCAAGGATCAGAATAAAGACTTTATGTCTTATCAAAGGTAGAAGAGCAAGAGACTAAGGCAGAAGGAAGGATAAAGCTCCTCATTGTCTTCTGTAGCTGTGACAAAATACTGGACAGAGGTAACATAAGGAAGAAAGGGTTTATTTTGGTTTACAGTTTGGCTCCACAGTCCAGCAGAGTGGAGAAGTCGAGGCGGCAGGGGCTTGAGGCAGCTGGTAACATGGAAGCTGAAATCAAGAAACAGCTTACAAATACTGGTGCCTAGCTCTTTCTTTTGTTCAGTCTAGGTGCCCAGCTCAGAAAATGGTGTTGCCCATATTTAGGATGGGCATTGCCACCTCTGTTAACCCAGTCTAGAGAATCCCCATCAGACTTGCCCAAAGGTTTGTCCTTTAGGTGTTTGTAGATCTTATCAGATTGAGAACCACCGTTAGCCAGTATAAGCTTTGTTTAGTGAGGGTTGGTGATGCTTTATTAGAGGGTTCAATGGACAGTAGGCACTGATTTGTTGAGGAAAGGAAAGTAGCAGCCATCTACAGGATCCATGCAAAGGCATGGAGGCCAGAAGAACAAAGAATGCTGTACATGCCTAGGAATATCCATAGCTGCAGCACAGAAAAGGCTGGGATGGCATGAAGTAGTCAAGCCTAGTTATGATCTAGAAATCTTCAGAAGGCCACAAGGGACACAGTGATGACTCATCTGATTTCTTACCTGATGAATGACAGTCTCCAAGGATGCTAAGAGCATCACATTCCTGAAGGAAGTCCACCATTCTTCTTGAGAACCAATCTCTGTGAACGCTAGAAGGTGAGCCATCTAGTCGCTCATTTGGCGTGTGACCCAACCAAGTATCTTAGAAAAGGTGGTTCATAATCTCACAAAGGAATGTTCACTCATAGTCACCCTGTTAGTTTTCCTGTTTGCACAAGATTTACTTATATATTACCTAAATCAATAACAATATATACTGTACTAATGATTTTAATAAAAATTAAACAGTAGATACTCTCTCTCTCTCGCTCCCTTTCTCTGTGTGTGTAAGAGACAGGGGGTGGGGCAGTGAGGATCAAATTCAGGGTCTTTAAATTTTATTTATTTATGTATTTTTTTCAGACAGTGCTTATGAGTGTAGCCCTGTTATCCACTATTTATCCCAGACTAGTCCCCAACCTATGGCAATCATTCTACCTTAGCCTAAGACGCTGCTTAGGATGATAGATGTGAATGACCACACCCAACTCCAAAAGGCATTCTTATCCATTCCAAATACTGCCAGTCAACTATCCTGCAAAAGGGACACCATTGTGAAGTGATGAGATCAACGTTTTATATAGTGATTGTGCCAAGCCAAGTAGGAGAGGAAATCTCCCAGGCTGGAAAAATTTCATCATCATTCACTGAGATTGTTAAATGTTGGTATAGCTCTGCAGGGGTAGATAGGAAGACTCTTCCTTGCCCTTCAGAATTGGTAGAATCGTGGACTACTCCATGAAATACTAAGAAGAAAGCAGAAGAAGAGTCATTGAACAGATGTCCCAGAGAGAAAGCTATTGACGGGAGTAGATACTTTAAAGGCCATGTCTGGAGACTTATGGGTAGGAGAAGGGTGGATGAGACAGAAAAGTAAGCTGAGGTAAGCAAGTCCAAAGGGTTGACCATAAAGCTTGGGAAAATTTGCTAAGGCAACTCAAAAAGGGATTTTGTAGCTAAATTTCAGATCAAGAAGAGGAACAAACATCATGCAATTTAGAGTTGCCAAGCAGGTGAGACAAGAATGGACTACCATGCTTTTTACAAGGGAGGCCATATCTTGGGCACACCATCAGCCAGCAATCTGGGTTTGTAATTAAAATTATAAACCTCTTCAAACTCATATTTGAAAGAATAGTAGACGTGTCAGTAAAAGCTGTGATATTTGACCCTCTTTCATCTATATAATGGAGCTATAAAAATGTTTCTGGATTAGGACTACCAACATTAAACTTGAGAGGATGAAGCCAGCTCAGATTTTCAGGGCTTTGTTTAAATGGATGAAAGAACCCCAGCTCTCGTAGCACTGACTTTACGTCTCTAGTTTCTCAGGAAGAAACACAAAGCAGCCTTCCGCAGAGGGTAAGGGGAATTTCAGCTGGGAAAAGTGCATATGGGGCATCAATAAGGTATACTATTGTCTTTCCTTGCTCCTTAATACAGACCCAACAAAGCAGCAACAAATATTTTTCTTGAAGTGTGTGCTACATATGAAAGTAGACATGGAGATAAACTCCTGGTCCACTGAAACATTTCATCCCAGGCCCACCACTTACAAAATTCACCCCACTTCCTTCAGTGTTTGTGAACCAGTCTGTGAGAAGAATTCTCAGAACAAATAAATGGAGGCAGGTGTAAATCAAAGGAGACTAACACCTGTCCCTGCATCTGGCCAACAGACTTCACTTTAATGTGCTGTCTGCTGGGAACTTGAGGTGTCTCGTGTTACCCAAAGGCCTCACTCTCTACTGGAGTAGGCAGAAAGGAATTCTGTGACCAGAAGATGTGAGGTTTGGTCCTCTGCCAATAACAATAGCGAGCCATACAAAAGGAAAGTTCTGCGGAGACAAAAGCACTCCATCAGAGAACAGCCCGCAGCTTTGCCGTTTGAAGAAATGAACCCCAAACTAAAGTCACAACTGGATTAACAGCTGGCTGCTCCCCTTTTCCCTTCTAACATAGCTCTGGCCAGGAACTGCTTGTTGACATCAGAATGGAGGGAACGGAACGCCTCTGCCAGCAGTAAGCAGGCTTCATTTGGGGGATGTTCTGGCTGGCCACAGGAAAGCAACTTGGAAGATTTATGCCCTACCACTTTCCATCCACACTTTTTTTTTCCATTAAAGGGGAGAATTTAGAGCAAAGTTACCCATGTAACTCCAACCCAGTGCTGGAGAAATGTTGCAAAATGTCAGCAGAATCGTATGCCCAGTAGGAATAGAGGTGACGTCCATGAAACTTGTGCGTAGATTATTCTACATTGTATCTAGCAGTGGCTTTACCCCCAGTGAGCATACCGAAATTCGAATCATAGCAACAAGCACAAGCGGAGGAGGTGTTCTTTGCAAGTGAGAAAAGTTCATAAAGTCCTCACCAAGCGAGGTGTTTATAAAATACACAGCCACAGAGAAAATCCCAGAGCCATCTGAAGAAATGGCAATTATAAAGATGCTAGAAGTTAAAGAGAAAATAGCTTCTACAAGTCCTAAGTCACAGGCCCTGAGTGTCTTAAGATGACTGAGGTCAGGCTCACATGCTTCACACAACACGTGGTATCTGTAGGCCAGGAAGACAGCAGGCCTTTCTCTCTTGAGCGCTGTAACCTGAGACAAAACCACTCCTGTCCCAACCAAGGCATGGATAAAGTGTAACAATGTGGGAATGGTACCAGAAGATTAAAATTCCCAGTGAACCTAATGGGCTGAAATTGATCTGAGATGCAGTGAGAGAGGCAGAGGAGGTCAAATTTGCCCCACGAAGCTTCAGAGAGGCCCTGTGGAGACCGGTGGAGGGGGTCAGTGGAGCGGGAAGCAAAGCTGTGGGCGCCAACACCAAGCTTTTTCCTCCCCGACTTTGGCCGGATGTGGGTTCTGAACTATCCCAGATGGAATTTATTGGGTCAACAGTGTGTGAAATGAGGACTCCTGAGCCTAAGGAAGAAGCAAGCACCCCAGGTGTCCAGTCCCAAATATGTTGGCAGGGAATTTAGACACAAAAGGGAAAAATCATTTATTCATGGATAACCCTAAGTAGATTATTTTTTAAATGCCAATGTATCATTTTTCTGTTGTTAACAGATAAATGCAAGGTTTCACTGTTAGCCTAAAAAAAAAGAGAGAGAAAGATTCAACTTCATTAAAAAAAAGAGTTGTTGGCTTAGGGTATTAATGGCCGGGAGCACCCATGAAAGTTCCTGATCATGTCCCTAACATAGAAGATTCATTTTTAGTGGCATTCATTTCCTCTGAAACCCATGAGAAAATGTGAGCATTTTATTTCCCTCCAACACGTCTCTCTCTCTCTCTCTCTCTCTCTCTCTCTCTCTCTCTCTCTCTCTCT
>LOEQ01006865.1:47414-63242 GCA_001685075.1 Bramus lutescens | reverse complement strand
GTAGATGGGAACTGCCTGATGTGGATGCTGGGAACCAAACGTGGGTCCTCTGTAAAGGCACTATGCGGGTTTGTTTAAGATAGTATCTCCCTATGTAACCCTACCTGGCACAGAACTCATTATGCAGACCACCCTGAGCTTGAGCTCACCTGATTCCATTTATGTGCTCAGATTAAAGGTGTGCCCATTTTACTCAGCTGAGTATACGTTCTTAACCACTGAGCCATCTCCCTAGCCCCCAAAAGCTTAGAAGACTAGCGAACTACACCTCTAGGTAGGCATAAGAGGGCAATTCCAGAGATGATTAGACCATGACCTAATAAAGATAGAAGCGTCATGGCATTGTTGGAAGTTGATCTAGGTTAAAGAAACACTGCCACAGTTCCCTATAGTCGTGTAGTATTTGTGTTTAGTAAAGCTTGCCTGAAGATCGGAATGCAAAGCAGTCACACTGGTCAGCCATAGAGGCCAGGCAGGGGTGGTTCACACCTTTAATCCCAGCACTAGAGATAAAACGGGAGAAGACAAGTCCCTGGCTTAGGCCCAGTCTGAGGATTCGTGGAGGCAGGATCACCATTTCGGTCTGAGGTAAGAGTCTGTGGCTAGCTGCTTTGTTTTTCTGATCTTCAGACTGAGCCCCAAAATCTGTCTCTGAGTTTTTATTATTTGCACAACATTTCCTGGAAAACTTAATTTCTGGGGAGGGCAAGAGTTAATGTCAACACACTATCTGACAGCACACCAATGCACAGTCTTACTTTCTAATATTGGAACCAGGATGTCTTGGAAAGAAATGACTGAGTCTAGTTTTGGGGAGTGGGTAATATAAGATCAATATGAAGCATCTCATGGTATCAGAAAAAATAATTAACTATTTATGCAGAAAGATACTGTCACATAAAATGAAATTGGAATCCAAAATGACCAAAAGTGGGGCAGTTTAAGGAAAGAAATAATGGTAATATTGTGTTATTTCCCATAGAATATAACAACTCCCCATTTGTCCATACTGATTTAGAGAAATGATTGGGTAAAGAAAGAAGAGTTTTCCTTACATAAAATTCTAATTAATATATGTAAAGGGAATAGGCTAAATATAAAAATGCCATTAGGCAGATATTAATGTGATGATTATTTATAGTAGGATCCATCAATGTAGTAACAAATGCATTGGTTGAACGCTTGAGGAGAAATAAAATATTAGTGTGGATTTAAACTATCACAGTTATTTATTTGAAGAAAGTACTACTCCTATAGAAAAGAAACCATTCAAATACTCTCTTAACTAAATCAGATTAGCATCAACACTGATAAGTAAACATGATGTATTTCTTGATAAGATGCAATTTGAGAAATACAGTGTGACTTGTTATTCATGCTTCAACGGCATAACCTCAGTTTAGTCCTGAGTAAACATCTGGTGAACACACATTGAATCTCATTCTGTAATATAACTGTTCAGTACTATTTTAAAAAGCTTAGGTCATGGGATCTGAGGAGATGGCTCAGTCAGTCAAGTAGTTGCTCTGTAAGCATGAAGATCTGAATTCAATCCAAGAATCCACGTAAAAATAAACCCAGGCATGATGCCTGGAATTGTAATTCCTCTGCTGGGAAGGCAAATGCAGGAGACTCTTGGGGGCTGGCTAACTACTGGCCTAACCCAATTGGCAAGTTTCAGGCAAGAGAGAAACACTCTCAGAAGAGGTAGATGATGCCCCAGGAACAACACCTGAGATTCATCTTTAGACTCTGCATGTACCGGCACAAATATGGATGTCTACTTGTACACCACCACACACACACACACGTGCATACACATGAGCCTAGGTCATAAGCTACAGAAAGACTGACAAATAATTACAGGTCAGAGAATTCTAGAGAAATGACAAGTGAATTCAAGAAGAACTCTAGAAGAGAAAACCAGTAACATTTAGAGATTGAATGTAGCATTTTGCCAATATTTAGCTTCTAGTTTTAATGATTGTGGTATTGATATGCAAGGTGTTAACATTAAGGGAAGCTAGAATAACGGCATTAATGAATGACTTACCATATTCACCGTTTTCTGCTAGTAAAGTTCCTTTTTGAAGTACTCTGAAAAAAAAATGGAGTTCTCTGATTTTATCAATGATGACAAGATCAGCATAGATTTGAAGAGGAGAAACTTGGTTCCTATTTTATTTCTAAAGGGCATACAATTTTATTATCTATGTCTTCTGTGGGCTGAAAATTCATCTTCAGATTCATAAGTTTATAAATAATGATTCTGAGCCACAAACTGGTGACTCAGGATTATGAATTATGCTATTTCTACGTTCTTCCAAATAGGCATTGTCTGTTGCAGGCGCTGCCTTGCACAATGTATTGTGACACCTAGAATGAGCATGCGCATTGAGTGGTGGAGAGCCAGCATGGTCACCAAAGTTTCTATCAGCCTATGTGGCTGTGTCACAGTGCTATTTGTACTAGGATCCTTTGTTTTCTCTCTGAAAAGCTCCTTAAACACAGTCACAGACAATAAAATCCTTGGTTCCCTCTTTTGCTCACAGCATCATTTATGTCTTCTGTCAGTGTTTTCTTGGCCAGACATTATTTTATCACAACCAAAAGGAGAAGGAATGACATGCAGGTGCATATAGGCAGTACTTGTTCAATGACTTAAATACATTTGAAATTGACCAAACTGATGACCCTGTAGTCATTTTGACTTGGGAGGCTTACGGTTAAAGGCTAATTTTAAGGTCAAAAATAAATACTCAGCCAACTCTTTTTCTTGTTTCCCTCTACCATTCAATGATCCTCTGATTTGTTTAATAGGCATTTAAAATTGCAAAGGCTATGGTTGAAAAATTATGAAGAATAAATATTTAAAGCATATTTATTATTTTATGTGTATGAATGTGCTTCATGAGTCTATGTGCACCACACACAGGCAGGTGCCCCAGAGGCCAGAGGGCATGGAACTCCCTGAAACCAAAGTTAAAGGTAGTTGTGAGCTACCTGACGGTACTGGGAACTGAGCCTTGGACCTCTGTAAAAATATTAAGCACACTTAATTGCAGAGTCATCATTGTACTCCAAATATATGTGCTTCCCCATGAATGTGGAGGCCACAGTTTGGGGTCTTCCTCAGCTGTTCCTCCACCTTAGGTTTTGAGACAAAGTCTCTTCTTGAATATGGACCTCAATTATTTAGCTCTGTTAGCTGAACAGCAAGCCCCAGGGATCTTCCTGTATGATTTGCCAACACTGGGATTGTAGATGTGTGGCCCTGGGCCTAACATTTTACATGGATGCTGTGGTTCTGAACTGAGGTCCTCCAGCTTGTGAAACAAACACTTTACTCACTGAGCTGTATCACCAGCCCCCAAATATACTTTAGAGGCAAGTAATAGATAGCATCACACTTTGTGGCTAACATTATATTGTTCTTCCTGTACACATAGGTGTACAGGTAAAACATATGTGCAAGAAAGAGATCATATAAGTAGCATGTTATTAATTTTAATATGAAATGCTATTAGACTTGTCTCCTGATTTAACAAGCTAAAATGAAGAAATAACTACACCACAGGAAAATCTTTCTTTGCTAAAAGCAATAAAGGATCACTTTATGATAAAGAAAATGGATTCTAAAGATCATTGAGAAGCTGGGCTGAGCTCCCAGAGTCCAGTTGCAGAGTGGGAGGAGTGAGAATATGAGCAAAGAGGTCAAGACTATGATTGGTTCACCCACTGAAACAGCTTACCTGAGCTGATGGGAGTTCACCAACCCCAGCCGGACTGGGAAAGAACAAGCATAGGACCAAACTAGTTCCTCTGAATGTGGGTGACAGTTGTATGGCTGGGTCAGACTGAGGGGCCACCGGCAGTGGCACTAGGATTTATCCCTACTGCATGTACTGGCTTTTTGGGAACCCAATCTCTTTGGATGGATATGTTGCTCAGCCTAGATATAGTAGGGAGGGCCTTGAACCTTCCACAAAGCAATGTGCCTTACCCTCTCTGAGGAGTAGATGGGGGTGAGTTGAGGGTATAGTAGAGGGAATGAGAGGAGAGGAGGGAGTGGGAACTGGGATTGGTATGTAAAAATGTAAAAATATAGTTTCTTTTAAAAAAATAAATTAAATTATAAAAAAAGAAGCTGAAGTCTTGATTTCTTGTAGGACTCCATATCTTAATTTGTACCAGTGTGAAATGAATGAGCTTAGCACCTCCTTAGATGAGCGATAGTTTTCTTATTTCCATCGGACTCCTCCCACTCTGCCTTACATTTTTGATGCTTGTCTGTTTTATTCAATCAAGGCTTATCATATTTACATGCTATTCTGCAGTCCCAATTCTCTCATTTAAGTTCCACATCTAATTGGTTTCAATACTTAACTGTCCCATTACTTTATCTTGCCCTAAGTTCCTCATTAGTTTCTTCTCTTGGTTGACTGAATTTCATTATCAAGTAGTATTTTTTTGAAAAGAGAGCTCATTAGGGTTACATTTCCTGAGTCCTTAAATTATTCATGTCTGAGATATTCTGCCTGTTGCTTTTATACTTGAATCACTTGTCTGGGCAAAGTGTTTGAAAGTCACATTTGCTTTTCTTTAAGAAGGCAGCATGAAACTGGCAGGTAGCAAGGTGGGGGTCTAGGAAGAGTTGAATGGGGATAGGTATGATCAAGATACAATGCATATGTGCATGAAATTCTCAAAGAGAAACAATAAAAATATTGTTAAGATTGGGTCTGTCTTCCAGCTCTGAAATCTCTAAGGAAACATGTGAGAAATTCCCCTTTACTCTTTTCCTTGACAGAATATCTATATGATTTTATTTATACTTAAGGTTTAGTAACACACAAAATGGGGTTTTAAGATTGTTTATTTAATGTGCATTGTATTTGTTTGAATGTATGTATGCCACATGCATGCAGGACCCCGTGGAGATCAGAAAGATCCCCAGGAGCTGGAGTTCAGGAGGTTGGGAGCCACCACGTAGTTGTGGGGAACAGAATTCAGGTCCTCTGTAAGAACAGTGAGCATGCTTAATCACTGGGCAATCTCCATGGTACCCCCAAAATATGGTATGATGCTTCTGCGTTGTGTTCATGTTTGTGTGTAGTAGGTTCTTTGGTTGGAAGGCCCTGTCTTTTCCATATTTCAAAGATTCAGCATCTGATCACCTTTCTCTGTGCACCTTATTTATTGTTTTCCTGTAGTTGTGTGGTGTTCTTTTTCTTGTACATCCATATTCATTATCTAAAATACTTTCTTGATTCAGTTTATTTCATTCTTATGCTTCCTTTTGATTAAAATCTGAGCAGTATCATATGGAATTTCATTTTGTTTTCTTAGTCCCTTTATTTCTCTCTTTACTTTCTGGCTTGGTTTTATTCTGCTTCAGCTCCTGTTTTATTTACCATCAACTTTGTGCAATGAAGTCCTTCCAGGAACAAAGTCTGTTTCTGCCATTTGAGTTAGGGTCTCCTCCAGAACGTCTTCACTTTTCATCTCTTCCGCCATCCATTACCCGCTTCTTCATTTCCAATAATGGTCTGTTTGTGAATTTTTTCAACTTGACCCTGCTTATCATTGCCAGCCTTGTCTGAACTTTCTGATTTGGGTTAGTTAATTTCTTTCTTTTTTTCAGTCAGACTTTTTTATATAGCCCAGACTGGCCTCCTGCTGCTGTTTGCTCTGTTGTAGGACAGTACAATGATCTTTACATTATTTCTCCTTATCTAGATCTATCTGTCTTTTTAACCCAGCTCCCTCTGTAGTGGGAAATGATTGGGAAATGTACTTTGGTCAGTACTGACAGGGAATTTTCAGAAAAACAACAACAACAAAAAACCAAAAAACCAAACAAAACAAAAACACCCCAAAATACTGTGTTGGGAACATATTCTCCAAACATCCCCTTAAATACCCCACCCTCTTTTCTGGCCCTATATATAGCAGTGTTAGTATAATGGCATGAATATGAATATTTAAAAGGCAGTTTGGCTACCTGTTGATCTAACCTAATATCAATAGTAAGTTTTACCTTAGGGTCTATGACATCCCCAGGCATAGTTTTTTTTCCCCTCCAGGTTTACAGTACCAAATATGCATTTCTTCTCATAGAGTGGTTTCTCAAGTACAATTAGAAAGTGATACGTTACACCCCAAAATCATTGTACTACTGTTGCCAGTTAGAAATATAGGACTGGATGGAGAATTAAAGAGGATAACAATGGGGTTCACAATATATTGCATATTGAGACTGTAGAAATGTCATAAACATTATTTTCTAAAGGAATTATCCTAAAAATTAACTTATCATGGAGAAAAGTGGAATGAACTGGCCAGGCGATAGAATGAGGATATGAAACAAATAGTGGGTAATAACATAATTAATATCTGTCTCTATCTATCTAGTCGTCAATCGACCTGCCTGTCTAATAACACTCTAATACACACACACACACATACAACACACACACAAATTCTGTTAAATATGTTAACATCCCTGAATGGAACCAACATTATTTTTACAGTGTGGGTTTCACTCCAACTCACACATTCCTTTAGTAAAGGCAATGAATACTGGTGAATTTTCTTGTTATTGCTCAGTTCTCATCAAACCAATGTGCTACCTTATTCCATTGTTCTATAGATTGATACTTATTAAAATCTCCATGCTGTATTGTTGCACTTGTCTTTCGCCCCAGTTCTTCTAAGTAGTTGGCATGGAGTTAGATGTTTAGGTTGGCTCTCTTATGGTTCACTGTTTCTTACCTATTGTCTCAGGTAGAGTTTCTAGTGATGTGATAAAACACCATGTCTAAGTCAGTTTGGGGAGAACGGGATTTATTCCAGTTTACCCACTGAACACTTTCAATGCCTTGGAATGCTTGAGGTGGTCCATGAGACCTTACTGACCGACAACTCAAAAGAAGATAGCTATAACTGGTACTGGGCTTTTTACTTGATAGCCCATCTTGTCTGGGAAAGGCATTGTCTTAGGACATTGCTGTGATAAACACCATGACCTAAAGCAACTTGGGAGGAAAAGATTTATTTAATCTTACAACACTCAGGTCATAATACATCATGTAGGGAAGTCAGGACAGGAATTCAAGCAGGACAGGAACTTGGAGGCAGATGCTCAGCTAAAGTTGTAGCTGTGGAAGACTGCTTCCTATTGGTTTACTCTCCATGGCTTGCTTGCTTAGCTGAATTTCTTAAACCATTCTGGACGAACTGCCCAAAGGTGCCACCACCCAGTTAGCCAGGCCCTCCCACATCCATCATCAGGCAAGGAAATGCATCACCAACTTGCCTACTGGCCAATATTATGGAGGCATTGTCTCTATTCAGAATCCCTCTTTCCTAGGTTTGTGTCAAGTTGACAAAAACCAACCAGCACACCTATCGTTTAGCTTCTCTTTCCTCAGTTTAAATGACATGCTCCATCATTGTACTGATCCTGTGAAGATATGTCCTCTAGCCATCTGCCATCGTTTCTCCCATGCATAAAGCACAGCCCTTGCTAAGTGCAGCTCCGCCTTCTCAGTACATTTACCTGTGCAATTGCACCTGACATGGGAGTGAACATTTTTTTCTGATTATGGGACCACCTAATAACGGCATTGCTTTTTTCCTACTTCAGTTTCTGCAACCACTTCCCCACATGAAAGTTTCACATACCCTATCCTTTCTTCAAATGTTCAACACTCAACACGTCCTCCTCACACTTCTTAGTCATATGGAGTTCATGTTGCCTGCTTCACTGATAATGCTGAAATAGTGAGAAGAATACTTCATATCTTTGGAGTGACTAAAGCTTACACCCTGGGCTTTTAAAAACTATTTATCTTAACTCCTGTGATTATTTTTCTGGTTTTATAGATAGACTGAGCTTGTCTAAATATGTCCCCTGATATTCATACTTGTATGAGAAACATCTTGAATAGCTTACAACCGTCTCTAAGCTAACATGTCAAAAGCAGAACTTCTCATTTGCATTTACTCCCTGATCTGATTTCTCAACTCTTTTCCAGATAATAGTTAATGCTAACTCAACTATTCATTTCTAGTAAGGTAGGCATAACCATAGGTAAACTCCTGGTACTTTTCTGATTCATATTTTTTATACTCACCCAATCCATTAGATAAAATTCCTTTCATTCTACACTGATAGCTATACTATTTCTCTCCCTTTCATGTCCCCTGCTTTCTTCCCCCTCTCTTTGGTCTCCTTTGTCCTATTCTTTCTATCATACTTCATTTGTTCTCACCTCCATCACTATGATATGTAACTAAGCCACCGTCTTCCTTTACTTACACGATTGCACTAGCTTTCTCATTGTTCTGCTTTCTTTCATAACCTGGCCTCACAGTCTAGTCTCATAGGGACTATTCCAGTGAGGTATCTTATTCAAAACCATACATTAACACTATATTTTACTTAGGCTGAAACAAAAAATTCATACAATACTCTACCAGGTCTTACATTATCTCATGCCTTGCTGCAATGTTAGCCTCCCCGGGCTCTTCATTATTTGTCAAATTTTCCAGGCGCACCCTTTCATATGAATTATTATTGCCATTTAATTGGACAGGGTAATACATGTTATCTCTGCCTAGAACTACTGGACAGTGCAATATATTAAATTGAGTTCACCAAGATCACAAATTAAGCAGTGGATTTTCTGACTATAGAGGACCCAACAATTATAAACACTATTCTTTATTCTTCTTTGCTTGTCAGCTTCAGGTGTTCCCTAGAGAATTCTTTCATGTTTTTAGCAGGAAGAATGTGGAAGACATGAGCTTCCTTAGATTCAGATGACAGTGCCTTTCTTCATGTGAGAGAATTGACAATTTTCCTAGAAGTCAAAGGTCTTCTCTTATTCACATATATGCTATAAGAATCTGGTAAATCTGAGTATGGTCTTGCTTTCCACTTCACAAGGCAATAGATTTGCTCAGAAGGCATGCTTAGTCACTTTATTTTTCTGTCATGATCAGCCATTTACAATGGTATTTACTAAACAGTGTGATTTAGTTTGATGATACTACATTCAGATTGGTGTTTCCTTTGTCTTGCTGAGGCAGCATACATGTATTTGTGTTATGTTTAAATCAGGGAATTCTTATAGTGGCATCTTGAGTTCCTGGGGATACATACTTGGGGGATTTTACTCAACAACATTGATTCCAACTAATTAATCTCATAAGTAACTATTTTCTTCATTAATTTGTCCTTGTTTAATATGCAGACAGGATTTATTTATTACAGTCCACTGTAATTTTCTAATGCCCAATTTGACTTTCAAAGATCACTGGCATTTATGGTTGTTAGTTACTTTTAGCATTATAAAAAAAGTATGGTGAGATTTAGTTTTAAGGCTGAAAGAACATTAGTGTGCTGGTTCTCCACTCCTTGGAATGTCTTTGATGTGTAAACAGAGAGACTAGTAATAAGAAACAAAGAGAAGCCAAGGACAATGGATCTGGAGTTTGATTCTACTGCATGTACTGGCTATGTGGGAGCCTAGTCTGTTTGGATGTTCNGAGGAGGAGGAAAATGGGAGGAGGTGGAAATTTTTAATAATAATAAAGAAAATGGAATGAATAAATAAATAAATAACATCCCATATGTTAAAAAAAGAAGCAAAGAGGGCAGTTTTGTCAAGTATTTGTATCACATTAGGTTAAAAAGTCGATTCTTTCAAAGGACACGGATTGTTCATATCCATCAGGTCTATGAGAAAGTAACTGTGTCAAAAAGTTATTGGTACTACCTGTGAGTCAAAGGTCTCACTGGAGGTGTGGCAACTCAGAGAGAAAATGCTTCCTGAAAGTACTTTTATTGGTATAATCATCGTACCTTTTATCTTTCAATTTTTGATCTAATGTGAATGAACTTTAGCAATACTCAGCTAGGGGAAAACACATTTGCTATGATGAAAGAACTTGTATTTGTGGGAATTTATTTATCTATAGGCACCATGACTTTTAAAATTTGAAAACAAATCCATGAAATGCAATTTTCTGGGTTAATTTGTTTCCCTTTTGCTATGTCTTAACCTCGGTCTCAGAAGTCTTTCCTTAGTGAGCTGAAAAAGTCCTGAGAACCTTTCTCCATAGTTATGTGGAACTTTATTACAGTTGTAAAGCACTTTTTAAACCCCAAAACTATTTAACATACACATTTTTCCTGTTAGTATTCAAGAAAAATGTCATGGCACATTAAATAGGATCAGGTTATAGAATTGTGATCTGCTGAACTCAGCAGAAGTCACTAAGTACAAAGTGTCTTACTTGTTTTTTTTGTGGGTTGAAATGTGTGCCCCCCACAAAAGGGGATAGTAAAGTATTAATTCCCCTGTGAATGTAAACTTATTTGAAAATAGAATCTTTCAGATTCAATCAAGTTAAGAAGAGGTCATGTTCAAATAAGGTGACCCTAATCCACAATAATTAGTTTTCATGTAAGAACAGAAAAGAGACACAGACATACATAGGCCGAAGAGGGCTCTACAAGGACACAGGGACAAGAATTATACTGCCATAAAGCAAATGATGCCTTGAAGCCACTAGAAATTTGAAATTAAGGCAGAGGTGTCACTGGAGAGTTGTGAGAGCACATGGCCTCACCAATACCTTGACTTTGGACTTCCAGCCTTTAGAGCTGAGGAGAAAAAAACATGTCTGATGATTTAAGCCACTAGGTTGATTGTATTTAATTATACCAATCTTGGTACTCTAATACAATTGCTTAAAAAATAGACAAAGCATACATAAAAGACTGAGTTAAAGCTGCCTAGCGCTGGAGAGATAGCTCGGTGGTTAAGAGCACTTCTTGCTCTGACAGAGGACCACTGCTCAATTTCTGGCATGCATATGGTGCCTTTTTGGAACTTGTATTCTAGGGAATAAACCCCTTTTTCAACCTCCATAGGCATCAGGCGTGCCTGTGATGTGGTCTCTCTCTCTCTCTCTCTGAGAGAGAGAGAGAGAGAGAGAGAGAGAGCCTCTCTCTCTCTCTGTCTCTCTCTGTCTCTCTCTCACACACACAAACACACACACTGTGTAGGCAAAATATTTATATGCATAAAACAATATAAATAAATCAGTTTTAAAACCTTGAAAGAAACTGACCCTGCATTCATGGAGACACAACTTGATGGGCAATAGTATGTATGGTTGTACAAATGTCCAGTATGTGGAACTGCGCACATGTTTCAGAGAAAGTAAGACTTTTTATTTCAATGTTATCTGTTTTGCTTAGATCCTAAGTAATGACCCATTGAGCAAATTTGAAAGAGATCACAGCGAATTTGCTGTTTAAAGAGGAGTGGTTTTCCTATGTGTCCACCAACAGATAAATGGGTGGAGAAAATGTAGTATGTGTGAAATGGATTTTCTTCATCCATAAGGAAGAAGGAAACTAGGCCAGTTTTAGGAGCATGGATACAACTAAAATCACTATGGTAAATTAAGTAAGCCAGACTAAGAAAGACCAATATTTTGTTTTCCTTCTCAGCTGAATCTAGATTTTATATAGATAGAGTCATTTATGCATTCATGGCATGAAAGCAAAAGGGAGGCTGGGGAGGCAGAAGACTAGAGGAAGGGAGAAGAAGAGATAAAGTGAAGGATATGAAAGAGGGAATGTATCTATCTTTTATATATTATTGTTACATATTATATATATTATTGTGTATGTGTAGTTGTTATAAATGTTTGATGTGACCTAGCTCTATGTAGAATGAGTACATGTAAATAAAGAAAGGAGCAAGCTGGTTTTTCAGAGTCATTTCATGTTGAGCAAGTTCCTAGAGTCCTTATCTGAATGGTAGTGCAGCACTCATGACAGTATCTGTCTGAATGGGATAGTACATAATACAATCTCCTCCAGGGTATCATCGCTATAGTGTATGGGTGATGGGATTAAACTTGAAGATATCACACTTACATGATTTCCTATTTAAAAAACATTGTCTCCACTCATGTGCACAGGAAGATCAGTGAGCCGATTTAGTCTGCCCTAAGCCTCTCCTGCAGTACAGTATTGGCAGCGTGAGAAGTGGGCGGGGAAAAAGTCTGTGCCAGTTTTGTGAGGGATTTTCACAATATGTGCCAAAATTTTGCACCTCTGTCCAATGCTTTGTCTATACAAGGCTAGAGGAGAAGTAAAGCTATTGGCCTGTGTTCTCTGCCTGTCTGTAGCACTCTACTAAGAGTCCCTTTTCTGATAGTCCCTTTCCTTTAGCAGACATAGGGAATCTCGGGAAACGGTGTCTTCTTTCTGTTTGCATCAAGTCTTCTTAGTAAGAAAGATAACACAATTGGCTTTCCTAATCTGAATTTTAGGTTATCTGGCACAAGGAAGACAAGACCCAACAACACTAACAACGGTAACAACATCATTACTATCACGGTTTGTTTAAGGTCTACCATTTAAAGAAAAATAGGTTAGCTTATGTAAAGACAACAAAAACCAAACAAAATAAAAAGAAAAGATGTGTCTCCTTGCTCTCAATAGTCAGGAATTCAGTTGAGAATTAAGTGACATTCTTTACAGTAGAGCGTATTAACATTTGGGCCAGTGAGAGTTTTAGTAAGTGCTATAGGAGTATGGAGCAGACAGGCACTTTCAAGGAGATACATTTAGCAAAGACTGTGTGGGAGATGTGGGACTCCAGATGAGCCATTACCAGGGATAATTGATTAAACATCTTAGGGAAAAATGGTAAAATGCCTTCTACATCTAGATGGAAAGAATATAGTAGATGAAACTCCAAACAAGGGAGTATATGAAGTATGTTTAGTTTGACATATTGGAATCCATTTGTCTAGATTGGAAAATTTCTTATGAAAAGCAGAGCTGAGAATATGGGAGACTGCTGTGGATCTGTTTGAAGTTACTTCTGGGAAACCACTGAGAATAGTAGTGATATCTGCATCCCAGTATTTCCAGAGGAACAGCTAAGGGAAACAAATTGTAAAGCTTTCATGGAGCTTTGATGATCGAGAATAAAGTACTAGACACAAAGAGGAGGTGAAGGAGGTGACTAGAAAAAAACATCATTAAGGTACATCTTGTTTATAGGAATGAGAAGAAAGAATATAGAAAAATAATAAAATAATAAGCAAAAATACAGTCCCCTGATTTTAAGTTACCATTTTTTTTGTGCCTGAGAAGCTTTCTATTCTATTTTAAACAACAACCATGAAGCTTTGATAGCCTGCTGAGCCTCATGGTAGGTACCAAGGACATAAAGATGGGCATGCCTAGTGTTCAGATGCTTCCTTACTTGCTCTATATAGGAACCATTGGTTCCTGTCATTATATAGTGTAGACCTCTTCAAGACTCTAAAGAAAACTACACTCTTTCTTAAGAACATAATGCAATAAATTACACAGGGGTGCCCCCATGCATTCTAAAAGGCTTCATTATAGATACACTATAAAGTGATATATATCTCAGAGGAGGATTATGGCCTATTACAGTAGCTTTGTGGGAAGTCTTCATTGAAGACTGTCTGGAACTCCAATTCCAGAGGATCTGATGCCTCCTTCTGGTCTATGCCGGCTCCAGTCATTTACATGGTGCACTGATATACATTGAGGCAAAACACACATCCACAGAAAATTAAAATAAATGAAGGTGAATGTTTATATTGCATCATGTAAGTGCTAGGGATCCATCAAATATTTTAATGCAGAGAAGCTGTATAAGACATATAGTGGGATACTGCTCTAGAAACTTCATTGTATTGGTAATACAGATCATGGAATGAGGAACTAAGAGCTTGAGATCAGACAGAGCAGGTAGGAGGCGATCCCAGAAGCCCAAGTGAACATATTCGAAGGTTTGGAAAAATGTGCTATCTAAATAAAGAATCAGGTTTTCATAGGTGTGTGGATTTGTGTCTGGATCTTTGATTCGATTCCATTGATCAATGTGTCTGCTTTTACGCCAACACCATGTCATTTTTCTTACTATAGCTCTGCAGTTCAACTTGAAATAAGGGATGGTCAGGGATGGTGAGATGGTGACACCTCTGGAAGTTCTTCTATTGTACAGGATTGTTTTTAGCTAGCCTGGGTCTCTCTCTTTTTTTTTAGACAGAGTTTCTCTGTCACTTTGGCACAACTTGCTCTGTAGACCAGGCTGGCCTCAGATTCATAGAGATCTGCCCGTCTCTGCCTCACAAGTGCTGGGATTAAAGGTGTGCACCATGACCGCCTGGCTCTCCTGGGTCTTTTGGGTCTTTTGTTTTTCCATATGTAGTTGAGTATTGTTCTTTCGAGGTCTGTGAAGAATTGTGTTGGGATTTTGATGGTGATTACATTGAATCTGTCAATTGCTTTCGGTAAGATTGCCATTTTTACTATGTTGATCCTACCTATCCATGAGCCTGGGAGATCCTTCCATCTTCATTCATGGTCCCTGAGCATTTGTAAGAAGGTTATGATAAAGTTATTTCATTTATGGCTGAGCATTGCACAGTATTTAGTTCTCAGCATGTCGATCAGTTGTGGGACTTTAATGCTAATAGCCATCTACTACAAAAAGAATCTTCTCCAATGATTATTTTGAAAATCACAATCAATTCAGGTATTTTATGTCTTTGGGTGGGTCTGCATGATTTTTAGTTTTTTTTTTTTTTAGTTTCTGTAAAAATGCTTTGGAGTTTTAGTAGGGGATTGCAACTGATCTGCACATCACATTTTGTTTTCTTGTAGTTGGAATCCGGGATGTCTCCTACAGGCTTATGTGTTTGTACATTTGGCCCTTAGCTGCATCTTAGGTAGATTTGGAAACTTTAGGAAGTGGGTCCTAGCTAGAAGAAATAGTGTACAGAAGGCAGGGCTGCAAAGGTTATACCTGGATCTAGTTTCCTGTTCATTGTGGGGTGAAAGATCTCCTCCTATAAATTCTTACTTACTGTAATATATTGCCCAAGCACATGGATACAAGTCATGGACTAAAACCTTTGAAATTATAAACAAAAATGAATGTCCATTGATTGGTGAGTGGGTTAGCTAAATGTAGCATAGTCATACAACAAAATTCCTAACAATACACAAGAATAAAGTACTGCTAAATCCAACGTGAGATACCTCCAAAATAGTGTAGGAAATGGTGGAAACTAGATGCAAAAGGTACTTGGTTTTGTAATTCAATTTACATGGAATTCTGAAAAGCAGTGTTATTGTTTCACAAGGTAGATTTCTGATGACTCAGGAGGATAAACAAAAGTGATTGTATATTGCCATATGGAGTCTGAATGGTGAAGGAAAGTTCTACATTTTGATTGCTACCTGTAGTCATTTCACCTTTTATTTCCATAAACTTTAAAATAACAAAAAATTTATTTTGTGGTTTATACAACCACAACAAATTATTTTTATTTTTAAAATTATTATTCCAATCCAAACATAGTGAGTGGCATATGCTTTAAGTCCTAGTACTCTGTAGTTAGCGGCAGGAGGATCTCTGTGAGCTTCTGACCAAATTTATCTATACAGCAAGTTTCAGGCAATCCATGGATATATAGTGCAGTATTGTCTTTCAAAACAAATTAATAAAATATTATTTTAATATTAAACTAGTTTAAAACCAAATTTCAGGTAATATTAACAGAATGGATGATAGAAACACATATAAATTGTTAATTAACTTCATGGCTGTGGGACAAACAGTTGATTTATTTTATTTAAGCATATTAGAAAATATAAATTAATAATGAAATATGAGAATATGATCTAAACTTTATGAGCATATGATCAAACCAGACTCTCTGAATGTGGCTGACAATGAAGACTGAATG
>LOEQ01006865.1:12360-36835 GCA_001685075.1 Bramus lutescens | reverse complement strand
GGACCAGGCAGATATTTTGAAAAGTCATGTGAATATGGCTCCCAGCTGGACCTGGGCCTGGAGGGCAACATAGATCCAGGACACTGGGTCAGATTCAACAAGAGTGCATGCAGGTATGGATGGCTGCTGGGTCTGGGCCAAGAGAGCTCAAATATGTGGCTCAGGCCTGGGACTTTAAGTGCAGCCTATCTGGGCTCAATAGAGTGAGGATCTTGTGTCGGGCTAGGGAAGAGAGAACACAGATGCGACTCCTTCTGGGTCTGTGCTTTGAGGGTGAGGGTGAAAGTAGAGGAGTGGAGGCACAGGGAAAGGTCAGTCCTGGATCCAATTCAATAAAAAAAATATGGACACAGTTCCTAGATAGACCTGAGCCAGCCTTGATGAGTGCAGAAAGAAATTTTTGGTTAGTGGGGAAAGCATAAGAGATTATGTTTTGCTTAGAAAAATTTTCAAGAGCAGAAAACCTGCATGATTAAACCAGAGTCATGGTAAATAGATTGAGAAAAATCCTAAAGTGTATTTCCAACCAGTTGTTGTGACCTGATACATCATGCTTTTAGCCTGCAAGGATATTTACACCTGGCAAGCCATATGGATGCTTAAGTGAAGATTTTGTAAACATTCAACCCTATTGATTAGATTAAGAAGGTTTGAAGCTAAAACTGAAAAAAAGTAAGGAAAACACCATGGATAGCTTTGGTTATACTATGGAAAACAGGTTGAAGCAAATTGTGTCATATGGAGCTTTATGACTTTGAAGACAGGCCTCTGAGGCTAACACAGATGGCAGAGAAGGGGGAGAAAAATGGTCAGTTCCCTTGCACCTGCTAAAGCAGAGCAGCTATGATTTTATCTATTCATCTTTTGAGATTTTCCTTAAGACCTCACTGAAAAAGAATTATGCCTTTTAAAAGATTTAAAAACCTGGCAAAGAAAAACAGAAATGGAAGAAAGTGCCCAGTAATTTCCAAGGTAAAAGTCTGAGGGCATTTTTTCTGGCTGCNATATGAGATCATG
Source organism: Bramus lutescens (assembly GCA_001685075.1). Taxonomy (NCBI): domain Eukaryota; kingdom Metazoa; phylum Chordata; class Mammalia; order Rodentia; family Cricetidae; genus Bramus; species Bramus lutescens. Next base: position 35,818 of record LOEQ01006865.1, on the reverse strand, counting down.
ACTAAAGTGAGCTTAAGCATTTCATACATTAACTTATAGTGATTCCTTCAGATATGCTGACTCACATGGAATGGCCTTCATGGCTAGAATGCTGTAGCAAGTGTATATACTTTATGTAAAACCTCATCTGAAAGGAATTAAGTGTTTCAAGATATTACACCCAGTGATTCAAACCCACAGAGCTAATGGAAAACTGGGCAATGAAGTGAGGTGTGTGATAAGGTTGCTGGAAGAATACTGACAGCTTCTTGGACAGGTATCTGTTAAAGGTGATTTTTTTTGAACCAACCACTTTTTAAATCTTAGCAACAATCAGTAAGGAGGATATCTATATTGTACAAAACCAAATCAACCAATGCAGTAATTTCCTTTTGTTCTTTTTTTTTCTTTAAGTTTTTCCAGACAGGGCTTCTCTGTAACTTTAGCACCTATCCTAAAACTTGCTCTTGTAGACCAGGCTGGCCTCAAACTCATACAACTGGCCTCGAACTGCCTGCCTCTGCCTCCCTACTGCTGGTATTAAAGGCATGCACCACCATTGTCAGGCAATGCAGTAATTTTCTCATGAGAATGTACATTTTGATTTCATAACATCATGCATGAAGGTATTTCTCGTTTCTGCTGTTGATACCCCACATTATCTGAAACTTATATTTGCAGATGTATGATAACTTAAGTTCAGAGACTGATAGGATTTTTGGTGTTTGTTTTGTCTTTTTATTTTCTTTTTTGTTCTTTTTTCTTTTCTTCAATGTTTTTATTGAACTATATATTTTTTCCTCTCCCCTCCTATCCCCCCGACCCTGAGATCTTGTCTTTTTCTACTTCCCATGTAGATTAGATTCATGTATGTCTCTCTTAGAGTCCTCTTTGTTGTCTAGGTTCTTTAGGATTGTGAATTATAGGCTGGTTTTGCTTTGCTTTATGTCTAAAAGTTACTTATGAGTGAGTACATATGGTGTTTATCTTTCTGGGTCTGGGTTAAATCACTGAATATGATGTTTTCTAGATCCATCGACTTGCCAGAAAATTTCAAGATGTCATTATTTTTTTCTGCTGTGTAGTGCTTCATTGTGTAAATGTACCACATATTTATCCATTTTTCAGTCAAGGGGCATTTAGGGTGTATCCAGGTTCTGTCTATGAAAAATAATGCTGATATGAACATAGCTGAGCACATTCCTTGTGGTATGATTGAACATCCTTTGGGTATATACCCATAAGTGGTATTGCTGGATCTGGAGGTAGGTTGTTTCCTAATTTTCTGAGAAATTGCTATACTGACTTCCAAAGAGGCTGTACCACTTTGCACTCCCAAAAGTAATGGAAGAGTGTTCCCCTTACCCAACATCCTCTCTAGCATAAGCTGTAATCAAGTTTTCTTTTATCTTAGCCATTGTGACAGGTGTAAGATGGAATTTCAGAGTTGTTTTCATTTGCATTTCTCTGATGGCTACAGATGTTGAGCATTTCAGTTAGTGTCTTTCAGTCATTTTAAATCCATCTGTTAAGAGTTCTCTGTTTAGGACTGTACCCCATTTTTATTGGATTATTTGTTCTTTTGATGACCAATTTCTTGAGTTCTTTGTGTATTTGGAGATCAACCCTCTGTCTGATGTGGGGTTGGTGAAGATCTTTCCTCATTCTGTATACTGCCATTTTGTCTTGTTGACCATGTCCTTTGCTTTACAGAAGCTTCTCATTTTCAGGAGGTCCCATTTATTAATTGATTCTCTCAGTGTCTGTGTTACTGGGATTATATTTAAGGGTGGTCTCTTGTGCCAATTAAGTGTACTTCCCATTTTCTCTTCTATGAGGTTCAGTGTGGTTTGTTTTATGTTGAAGTCATTTAATCCATTTAGACTTGAGTTTTGAGCATGGTGATAGATATACATCTATTTTCATTCATGAACATTTTGAAATCCAATTATGCCAGCACCATTTGTTGAATTGTTTTTTTTTCCATTTTATATTTTTTTGCTTCTTTGTCAAAAATCAGGTGTTCGTAGGTGTGTGAATTGATATCTGGGTCTTCACTTTGCTTTCATTGTTCCCCCTGTCTGTTTTTATGTCTATACCAGGCTGTTTTTTGTATTGTAGCTCTGTAGTAGAGTTTGAAATCAGGGGCTGTGATGCCTCCAGAAGTTCCTTTATTGTACAGGATTAGTTTGGCTATCTTGTTTTTTTTTTCTTTTCCATATGAAGTTAGTATTGTTCCTTTGAGGTCTGTTAAGAATTTTGCTGGGCATTGCATAGAATCTGTAGATTGCTTTTGGTAAGATTGCCATTTTTACTANGCTATTGTGAAGGGTGATGTTTCTCTGATTTCTTTCTCAACTCATTTATCATCTATATAAATGAAGGCTACTGATTTTTTGAATTAATCTTGTATCCTACTACATTACTGAAGGCATTTATGAGTTGCAGAAGTTTCTTGGTAGAATTTTGGGGGTCACTAATGTAAACTGTCATATCATCAGCAAATAGTGAGAGTATGACTTCCTCTTTTCCAATTTGTATCCTCTTGATCTCCTTTTGTTATCTTATTGCTCTAGCTAGGAACTCAAGAACTATGCTGAATAGATATGGAGATAGTGGACAACCTTGTCTTGTTATTGATTTCAGTGGGATCGCTTTGAGTTTTTCTCCATTTAGTTGAATACTGGCTTTTGGCTTGCTGTATATTGTCTTTATTATTTTCATGTATGTTCCTGTTATCCCTGCTCTCTCTAAGACCTTTATCCAGAAAGGATCTTGTATTTGTTGAAGGCCTTTTCAGCATCTAATGAGATGATCATGTGGGGTTTTTCTTCAGTTTGTTTACATGATGTATTACATTGACAGATTTTTATATGATGAACCATCCTACATCTCTGGGATGAAGCCTACTTGGTCATATTGGATGATTTTTTCTTATGTGTTCTTGGATTTGGTTTGCCAGTATTTTTCTGAGTATGTTTGCATCAATGTTCATGAGTGAGATTGGTCTGTAATTCTCTTTCTTAGTAATATCTTTGTGTGGTTTGGGTATCAGGGTAATTGTAACCTCATAAAAGAGTGTTTGGCAATGTTCTTTCTGTTTCTATTGTGTGGAACAATTTGGGGAATATTGGCTGTAGTTCTTTGAAAATCTTGTAGAATTCTGCACTGAAACCATCTGGTCCTCGGCGTTTTTTGGTTGGGAAACTTTTGATGACTATTTCTATTTTTTTTAGCAGTTATAGGTCTGTTTAACTTGCTTATCTGGTCTTGATTTAATTTTGGTGTTTGCTACCTGTCCAAGAAAAAATTTCCATTTCTTTTATATTTTCCAATTTAGTGGAGTGCATATTTTTGAAGAATGACCTGATCATTCTCTGGATTTTTCTATTTGTCTGTTTTTATGTTCCCTTTTGGTTTCTGATTTTATTAATTTGCATATTCTCTCTGCCTTTTGGTTAGTTTGGATAAAAGTTTATCTGTTTTGTTGATTTTTCTCAAAGAACCAATTCTTTGTTTCATTGATTCTTTGTATTCTTTTCTTTGTTTCTATTTTGTTGATTTTGGCTCTCAATTTGATTATTTCCTGCCATCTAGTCCGCCTGGATGCATTTGCTTCTTTTTTTCTAGAGTTTTCAGGTGTTCGATTTACTCACTAGTGTGAGATTTTTATAGCTTCTTCATGTAGGCATTTAGTGCTATGAACTTTCTTCTTAACACTGCTTTAATTGTGTCCCAGAAATTTGGGTATGTTGTGTGGTCATTTTTGTTGAATTTTAGGAAGTCTTAAATTTTTTCCTTTATTTTTTCCTTCACCCATTGGTGATTCAGGTGAGCATTGTTTAATTTCCATGTGTTTGTAGGCTTTCTGAAATAAGTGTTTTTGTTGAATTTTAATTTTAAACCATGGTGATCCAATAAAATACAGGAAGTTATTCCATTTTTTGGATCTGTTAAGGTTTTCTTTCTTACCTAGTATGGGATCAATTTTTGAGAAGGTTCCATGAGGTGCTGAGAAGAAGGTATATTCTTTTACCTTTTGATGGAATGTTCTACAGATGTCTGGTAAGTACATTTGAATCATAACATCTGTTAGTTCCCTTATTTCTCTGTCAAGTTTCTGTCTGGCAGACCTCTGCAGTGGTGGAAGTAGGGTGTTGAAGTCTCCCACTATTAGTGTGTGGGGTTTAAAGTGTGATTTGAGCTTTAGTAGTGTATCTTTTACATAAGAGAGTGCTCTTGTGTTTGGGGCATAGATGTTCAGTATTGAGATTTCCTCTTGATGGATTTTTCATGTGACAAATATGAAATGTCCTTATTTGACTCATTTGATTGATTTTCGCTTGATGTTTATTTTATTAGATATTAGGATAGCTGCACCAGCTTGTTTCTTAGGTCTATTTGATTGGGAATGTTTTTCACAACTCTTTACTCCGAGGCGATGTCTGCCTTTGAGGCTGAGGTGTATTTTTTATATGCAGCAGAAAGATGGATTCTGTTTTTGTATACAATCTGTTAGCCTGTGTCTTTTAAAGGTGAGTTGAGTCCATTTATATTAAGGGATATTAATGAACAATGATTGCTAGTTCCTGTTATTTTAGTTTTCATTCTTGGTGATGTTATTGTATGTGTTTTCCCCTTCCTTGGGATTTGCTGCTGTGAGATCATCTATTGTTTGTGGTTTCGTAGGTATAGCTAACTTTCTTGGTCTGGAAATTGCAATCCCAGAGGTCATTCTTCAGTCCCATGGAGTTTGCTTGCTCAGGCCTGGTCCCATGGTGAGCACTTGTTTGGACATATTCCCACAGAGGTCGGGGCTTGGGCCTAGTCGCACAGAGGCCATTGGCTCAGGTATGCTCTCTTAGAGTTTACTCCCTCACACCTGCTCCTATGGAGGTTGCTGGCTTGGGCCTGCTCTGGCATAGGTCACTGGCTCAGGCCTGGTCCTGTGGAGTTTACTCACATCGGCCTGGTCCTGAGGAGGTTGCTATCTTGGGCCTGCTGTGGTGGAGGTTGCTGTCTTGGACCTGCTATGGCAGAGGTCACTGGCCGGGGCCTTGTCCATCAGAGGTCACTTGCTCCGGTCTGCACTGTTAGAAGTCGCTGGCTTGGGTCAGTTCTGGTGGACGTTGCTGGTTTGGGCCTGGTCCCACATATTTCCCTGACTTGGGCCTGCACCTGCAGAGGTCACTGGCCTAGGCATGCTCCTGTGGAGGTCATTGGCTCAGTCTTGCTCTGGTGGATGTTGCTTGCTTCTGGATGATTGTTTTTAATAAAAGTAGAAGGAAAGAAAGACAGAACAGTGACAACACAGTTCAGTTGCATGGATAACAATACACTTTCTCATTCCTTCCATAGCATTCACAAGTTTCTTGATTCAACTTGCAGGCAAATTCAACTTTTCCACAAAGGATTTTATGTGTGTTAAGGATGTGTTAAGCATGGGCACAAAGCACAGACTTATACTTCTAAAGTAGGTAACTATTGCAAAAATAACTCGTGAAAATTTGGTTTCAGAATTTACATCATGATTTTCAGCAACAGTTTTGGCAGGGGATAGAGTCTTTTCTTCATTGCAGCATGTTCATTTGGAATCTTTTTCCTTCATGCTTTCTAGTTAGTAATCTAAGTTTAACCATCCCCGTTTCTGTAAGAACCTATGTTATTTAATTCCTTCCCTACACATGCTTGAATTCCCCCTCATACTCAGCCTAGTTTAGAATTAGATATTAAGACTGAGATGGGGTTGAGTAAAGGGGCTCTGATTTTTAGGAATCCCCACTGCCCCCATATTACACCTGGAAGGTAGAGTCAGAAAGCAGAGTTTAATGAACTAGAAATGTTGTCCAGAAGAATGATACCAAGCCGGATGGTGTATGGTCTTTCCTATATACAAGGAAGAGGAGTTTGTAAAACATAACTCCTCCAATCAGGGTAGGTGACACAGATTTTGAACCAGAGTTCTAGTGAAGCATCACAATGAGCATTTGCCTCTAATGGCCTAGTCAATAGTATGGTCTCAACAGAAAATGGATGCGAATCATAGATTTGGTGATCCTCAGCTTAGATACAGTTCACTAAAATTAAGAAAAGTAATGGTGAAAGATAAGATCAACTGCCACATTAACTAAAACAAAGACAGAGGGAGGAACTGCATTTAAAACACTGCCACAGATTGTTTATAGAAAATCAATGAACGAGTCAAGTATCACTCCACGACTAAAGAAATTAGAAATGAGGCCCTGTGTCCTTTATTCCTGGCACCTGGGAGGCAAAGGTAGGTAGATCTTTGTGAGTTTGAGACTAGCCTGGTCAATATAGCAAGTACCAAGAAGGACAACACAGTGAGACCCTATCTCAAAAGAAAAGACTTTAGAAAGGAACACAGGTCTATAAAGAAGCTCCAAAAAAATGAAGGCAACATTCTTTTTAATTCTTTTAGTATATTGGATTACATGAGACTATTTTCATGCAAGTACATAATTTGCTCTGAGTATATCTCCCCAAATCTGCTACATTTCATTCCCTCTTTCTTCTCCCACATTAGCACTATTGTTACCCTCGTTTCACTTCTACTTCTAACTTCACACGTAATTTTATGTATCTACAAACTACCAACTAATGAGGGAAAACATATGATATTTGATTCTCTGAGACTAACGTAACTCACTTAATAAAACTGTCTCCGTTTGCATCTATTTTCCTGAGAGTGAAATTACTTCATTTTTATGGCTAAAAATATTCTACTGTGTGTGTGTATATATATGTAAATATATAGTGTGTCTGTATATATATAATTTTGGCATCCATTCCTCTGCTGATAGATACTTGTTTCCATAACTTAGCTAAGTGAATAGCATTGCAATGAGCATTGTTGTGCAAGTATCTCTGTGATATGTTGACATGAAGCTTTTTTAAAGAAAGTACTCAAAAGTGAGGGTTATATAGTCGATCTGTCTTTAGTCTTGTGGAGTACCTTCATACTGGTTTCTATAGTGGCTGGACTAGTTTACATTCCCACCAGTATTGTATAAGTCAAACCAATCATTCTTCATTCTGATTCACAAGTTGAAGAGAAGCTAGAAAAATATTGCTGTGTTCAACAGATGGTGTTGGAAAAAACTTAATGTCCCTCTGAAAAAAAGTAACGTTGAACCTGATATCATATGAAAATATTAACTCAAAATAGACCTAAATCTATGCTTTAAATACAAATCTTATAAAAGAAAGCACAATTATTTGGCAATGGTTTCTTGGATGTAACATTAAAAACCAAGACAACAAAGATAATATATATATATATAGTATTATATCAAGTTGAAAACCTGAACCCTGGTGATAGGAAACACTTGGAACCCCAGTACTTTGGGAACTGAAGCAGGGGGATCACAAGTTGGGAAATCTGAGATACATAGGGCATAGAGAGACTTTGCTAAAAAAACCATNTATATGAGAGTTTAGACAGAGCAAAGCACAGGGGGAAATGATACAATTATAATCTCAAAAATAAAGAATAATGAAAATTAAACCCATGCGACAAAAAAATAGAAAAGAGTGAAAAGACAACCTATGGGTAGGAGAAAATATTTGCTAATCATTTTTCTGAGACAGTTAATACCCAGTGTAAAGGACACATAACAATAAAATACTCTATAAAAGGCAGAGAGAAGAACTTAATTAAGTAGGCATCTCTTCAAAAGATATACAACTAACCAAGAAAGCACATGGCACGAAGCTAAACACTGTCAGTCATTAGGGCCATGTAAGCAACAAACACACTGAGCTACCACTGTGTACACGCTGGTATGGCTTCTATACAAAGACAAAAAAATCCTGAAAAATTTTAAGTGTTCGCAGGGAGATGGAGAAGTTGGAACTCTTATGCACTCTTGCTGGAAATGCAGTGTGGAAAGCAATATAGTAATTCCTTCAAAAGTCAAAAGAAAACGATCACATAATTCAGTCATTACATTCAGAAGAATTCAAAGCAGGGAGATAGGATTATATGCCAATGTTTATAGAAAGTTTCAAGACAGCCAACAATCATGTATTCAAAGGCAGATGAACTGAAAAAGAAATGTGATGAATACAATGAAATAGGAGTCAGACTTTAAAAGTAAGGAAACTGTGACTTACGCTGTAATATGAGTGAACCCAGAGGACAGTATGTTAAAAGGAATAAGCCAATAACAAAAAGATCAACAATGTCTGAGTTCAGATATTTGTTTTGTGGATTTAGAACTTTGCTTTCAACAAGTGAAAGGTCTGTAAAGATCTGACCCACAACAATATGAAATACATAACATTAATATACACTTAAGTGGTTAGAACAGACCATTCTGTTATGTGTTATTGAACCACAATCAAAACTAAAACCATCTGTGTCTGGAGATGCCAGGCGCTCAAGAGAGCTTACTGCTCTCACAGAGGACCCAGGTTGGGTTACCAGTCCCCGGGAATGGTGACTCACAGCTTCCTGTAACTACAGCTTCAAGGGCTCCAATGTTCTCTTCCGGCCTCCATGGCAACTGCACTTATGGGCACATATCCACCCCCTAACACATGCATACACATAATTTTGAAACTTAAAAACATTGAAAAAACTTTAAATGCGGCCATGAAATAAGCTTTCTGGTGGCTCCTGATGAAAGTACCAAACCATGTTGTGTGCTGTCAAGGAGTTAAAGGACTGTGAGGAGGTTAGAGCTGAGGCGTAGGGAAGGGGATGACAAAAATGCCTCCCTCACAGGGGCAGTGGGATACTGCAACATGGGGTTTGGTTTCTAGGACAAATGACATATTATAACAGGTGTTTCCTAGAAGACACATGTGTGCTCAAATTTTCTTTTATACTAATTTAATTCCCCTTAAGAGAACTGGCCTTCAAACACCACCGTGAGATAGTGGGATTCTTGCTTCTTGGGTCATGAAGAGGACTATAGGCAAAGCTTATAATTGCTCTCCTTTTTGCTGCCTCTCTTTTTGCCTACCCCCATCCCACTGCATCACTGCTCCTGGTATTCACACGGGACTTCCCACACCACATGGGTAACAAGAAGACTGAGAACCACCGTCTCTACCACTGGTGCCTCGCGCTACCAGTTTTGGCTCTATCTCCAGCCTACTGTTGCTAAATTGCTTGTGGTCCATTGAGATTTAATTGGTTAGAAGCATATGGTTTAAGTAAGTCAGACCCAGGTCCCAGTTCTAGCTGGATCAGCTACTGTTTGTAGGAACCTGGATGGCTCCTAACCCTCTCTGAGCCTCTGTTACCTAATCTGTCAACATATTCACACCACCCCAAGGCTTTGTGAACGTTAGATGGAATGTTTTAAGGTCTCTCAAACAGTGTCTCACTCACAGTGAGAGCTTAGGAAACATGGCTTCTCCTGTTGAAAATTTCTCTGGATACTTGATCCTTAAGGTATGATACTGTGTCCACACAGCTGCTCCTTGCTTTAATTGCAGGTCCTATGACTAGTAGGAAAGTTTGTCTCCAGAGTCCTAGCCTGGATAGTTAAAGCTTGAAATTTGCCTCTTAAGCAGTTTTTGGATCATTTATTTTATTGCTACCTAAACTGAGAAGTGTGCCAGCTTTGTTAAACTGCAGAGCAGAGACTGGCAAATGCACAAAACTTCTTGTGGATATATATGCTATGAAGACTTAATTTAATTGAAAAATTATTGATGGCCCTTTTTATATCCATCTACATTCTTTGGCATACCACAGGGTCTGGAAAGCTGTGAACTCTACAGATGGGCTTTACTTTAAAGAAACCTAGTAAAAGAAAGAAACCTCTGAATTTATAAAGCATACTCAGAGAATTGTGTACTTCAACTTGGGGAATTATTGTCTTTGGGGGCTTTGTAAAACCTCAAACATTCCCACATTTATCCTTTTCTCTTTTATTTACTTCTTAAATAGTCAGCTACTAAGACATATAGAACATGGATACTTAATTTTTTTAAACTCATAAGTGATTTTGAAAAGTTCCTGATATATTTACTTTCTCAAACTTTGACCGATAGAGTTACTTATCAGTGATATCACTGGGAAAATAATTGTTAGAGCTCTGCCCACTGGGGAGAGACAACTTCCTTTACAGCAACTCACTCATATTCAGAAACACATATCCTGCCTAACGTAAGGAATGTATGGGACTGGGGTTGCTATTCCAAACTCTCCAAAGTGTTCTAATGTCTGCTCAGTGCCGTGTACTTGCTTTTGTGAGAGAAGAGCTAGGTCCCAGAGAACAAGGAAGGTATGAACAAAGGAGATTTCTAATAAAAACCCTGTGGATATGCATATTGCCTCCCTCTCCCCCCACCAATTTTCTATCCACAAAGTACGAAAGGGCCAGTGGCTTTTGTTACCTCATTGCCTCTGTAAAAATAAATCCAAAGGCTGGATGGGCTGGAGATAGATCCAAGATTAGTAGCACAGGGCAGCAGGCTTGGTGGTGGCTTTTGGTGCTCAGTCTTCTTGTGTGCGTGTGTGTGTGTGTGTGTGTGTGTGTGTTGAGGGGGTAATGAAAGGCTGCTTGAGTACTTCTCAGGAGATAGCTACTGTCTGGACACTAGAGAGAGATAGCTACTGTCTGAGCACTGAATAAAATAGCAGCAACTTTGTATTTGCTTCTCAAAAAGTAGCCTAATCATATAGCCTGCTTGAACCTTAAGTTACCTTAGAAAAACAAAAAGTTAGGCTCAACTCAATGTGTGTGCAACAGCCCACTGTATTTCCAGATAAATTAAACAAGGTAGCATAAAATGAGTTTATTTTCATAAATGATATCGGGATAATTTAATATTATACATAGAAGTTAATGTAAGTTTACAGCCATGCACTATGTCATCAATATTAAAAATTAAACTGTAAGCTGGGTGGTGGTGGCGCATGCCTTTAATTTCAGCACTTAGGAGGCAGAGACAAGCGGATCTCTGTGAGTTCTGGGCCGACCGGGTCTACAGAATGAGTGCCAGTACTGGCTCCAAAGCTACACAGAAAACCCCTGTCTCGAAAAACCAAAAAGAAAAAGAAAAAACAGTTAAACTGTAAAACGTGGCTGGAGAGATGGCTCAGAGGTTAAGAATCCATGCCGTTCTTCTAGAAGACCTGACTTCCATTTCTAGCATCCCCATCTGATTACACACAACCTTCTGTCGCTCCATGTTTAGGGACTCTGCTACCTCTGACCTACATGGGACTCCCATGCATGTGCATATACCCCCCTCGACATATAGAGTACACATAATTAATTAAGAAGTAAAATAAATTGTAAAAAAGTTAACATATAAAGTATGAAAAATTGGGGCTTGAGGCTGGAGAGATGGGCTGGGGAGTGAAGAATGCTTGCTGTTCTTTCAGAGGACCAGCAATTACCTTGGTGGCCTATAACTCTAGCTCCAGTGTAGCGTAATTTTGTTCATAATCTAACAAATAAAGCTTGCTTGAAGATCAGAGTGCAGAGCTAGCCACACTAATTAGCCGTAGAGGACAGACAGTGATGGCACATACCTTTAATCCTAGCACTCAGGCGACAGAGACTGATGGATCTCTGTGAGTTCAAGGCCAGCCTGGGCTCTCTGAAATTGATCCATCCAGTCTAAAAGAGAAACAGAGCCAGGTAGTGGTGGTTCACACCTTTAATTCTAGTACTTAGGAGTCACATGTTTTTAATCCTAGCACTAGGGAGGTGGAGACAGGAAGGCCTATGGCCGGGCAAATAGACGAATATAATGTGAGAGGAGACAGGAGCTCAGGATTCAGTGTGAGGTTTGGTGAAGACATATGCAGTCAGAGGATTCAGTCTGAGAGGCAGTCTGAGGGTTCATAGAGATAGGATTGCCCATTCAGTCTGAGAATTTGGTAGAGGTAAAAAAAATCTCACTGATGGCTGGCTGCTTTACTTCTCTGATCTTTAACCTTTCACCCACTAATATCTGACCCTGGGTTTTTATTCTTAATACCAATTAGAACTTATGCTACACTCCAGAGTACCCAACACTCCCTTCCAGTTTCCATAGACACCTGTACACATGTGCCAATACACTCAACACACATGTACACACTCATAAATAAAAATTAATACTAAAATATTAAAAGGCAGGAGAAATTAGAACACTTATGTAATCTTTGGAGGTAATATTAAAGAAGAAAACTTAAAACGGAAAAATAGACAATGTTGTATAATAAATTAATACAACTAAAATACAGAAAACTTTGGAGAGAAGTTAGTTGACAAAATAGAGGATGTACTTCATAGTATGATTCTAGATACATTTTGGGACATATCGAGAGTTTGTAGAAGTTTATATCAAGTTTCCTGGGTGGTGATTGAAGACTATGAAGAATGATTACATATGCTGAAACAGCATTAGTATATTAACATTGGAAATGGTGCGTTCTTGCCAACAATAAATGAAGTGCAAATTAAAACAATGATGGCATGTCACTTTATACCCTTAAAATGAATAACAATAAGGGAACAATTTTAAAACAGTGATGAGACTAGTGGGAAATTGAAACATTTGTACATTTCTACTGGCATTATAAATGATTTCAGTCAATTTGATGAACAATCTGGCAGTTTTTAGCAAGAGCCATAAAAATGTTCCTACCTTTTTACTAAATAATCTCACATTTGGACACTTGTTTTAAGGCTATAACTCAGGAGAAGAAATGTAATATATGTTATTTATTATCATGGAAATCTGGCTATAACCCCAATAGACATTAATAAAGATGCTATAAATTGATGACATTTTAAACTAATAGAATTACATGAAACCAATGAAAATGATTAATATAAAGAATAATGTGATATATGGAAAAATATATTCAAAATATCAAATTCAAAGGTTGAAATTGAAATAGCAAATTATCTGAGTTTATGTTAAGATATAAAGTAAAGCCGCAGATGTAGTTCCATGACTAGCATGCACGATTCTAGGTTCTCTAGCCTCGGCATCACACACATGAGAGAACAAGAAAGGGAGAGAGGGATGGAAGGCAGTAGAGGAAGGGGAAGGGATGGGAAGGAGAGACAATATGAATCTAGAGGAACTGGAGATCACCAGGATGCTCTTGCTAGGATGGAGTCCCATACTGAGAAGAAAAAAATCTTGACAGTCGAGTAGAATTAAAATGTGTTAGAAATAATAGAGAAAATAGAAATAAAAAGCTTAAATGAGAGAAATAGACACATAAGGAATCTCTGAAGCAGGTTTCCATGTTGTTTAACATTGCACAAAGGTCACAGAAGAAGGGGACCTGTGAAGTTAGAAAAGCCATGAGAATCATGTCTCTGCCTAAAGACTAAGGAGCTAGAGCAATAGGCACAGCACCTGAGACAGGTGGTGCTCTTCTGGAAAGCCTAAGTTTGTTTAGACATAGTATAAATTGTAAGCAGTATTTTGGGACAAGACTATTATTTGCATAACTTTAGCAACATGAGTAAAAAACAGTTAATTATACACACATGAAAAATTTGTTGAGCATTTCTGGGTGGATATTAACATGAAGATGGCTAGTCACCATCAAATACGTAGTTACTCTTAACATGAGGGTCAAAGTGAGAGTGAAAAGAAAAAGAACACAGCGTGTAAAAACGACTAGGTATTTTTTGCATAGTACAAGCAAATCAGGTGGTAGATGCATGGAGTGTTTCAGCTATTTTCAACAATCATACAGGTCTGAGAAGTACTACTCTGTAAGTATAATTGCGTCTTATTTTCTGTTTTTTTGAGAATTGTATACATGAGTGCTGTATTAATATAAGTTCCATACTATACTCTCCAACCTCAGACTCCTTTTGTGTCCCTTCCACTCCCTCCTGAATTCATGATTTCTTTTCAAAGGATAACAATGAAAGAATTGTTATTGTGACTTACATATGTATGTACATATAAAGAAAACCTTCTGAGTCCATTTCATGTTGCTCATATTCATGTGTGCTTAGGACTGACCCCTTGGGTTTGAACAACCTATCATCCCCAGAGCAGAGTGATCTGTTTCCCTTAGCAGCTATCAATTATCTGTAGCTTTTCATTTAGTAGTAGGGCCTGGTAGGATTGTTTTTCTTTTTGAAGACAGGGTTTCACTATTGTAGACCAGGTTTGGTACTGAACTTTCAGAGACTTATCTGTCTCTGCCTTTCAAATTCTGGTATTAAAATCATGCACCACCTTTCCTGACTTTGACCTGTCTTATATTAAGAAAAAGCAAGTGAGTAATTACAGAATTTTCCAGGTAATGTCCATGGGCCTATCACCTACAAAAAGACAAAACAAGATTCTTGAGAAACATTAGTATCTCTGTATCAGTGAAAAAGACAAAATTCTCAGTGTTGAAGAAATGATTCACAAATGGGATATAGAGGACATTAAGCTTTATAGTCCTGAATCTGAAATAAAGATGTCAGTATGAAAACAAGAGTCATTTTATGTTTACATGTATTTCCCTTTGTTGGTCTACTGAGATGGCCCAGAGGCAATGGTGAATATATTAGCAGTGAACAGCCTTAGTGCTCTGATTTCAGCTTTGTAATATTTCATAAAAAGAAACCAAGGCTCTTGTAAAAATGGTTGATTCGTGGTTGGAGGCAAGAAATGAACAAGATGTATCTGAAATATCTTAATATCTTAGATGGGAAACTGTCATACTGACTCAGGAGTCAACTTAAAGAAACACCCATTGGAAGAAGGTATAAATTGAAGTGTTATAGTTAAAAAATTCAATAGACTTAAATGTATTATATATAATTCAATCAGTGAGTTTGTAATCTTTTACAAAGAAGAACTGAATTCCCCGATCCTACTCTATCTACAAAACTACAAGCCTAGTTTAATAACCAATACTAATGAACACTTTTCTCTGTGACGTGCCTTTCCTGGGTAAGAGTAACTACCACCTATCATCAAAGAAACCTCTCTTTATAGCCAATGCAGAACAGCACAGAAAGCCACAACTGTACACAATACAAAGATCAGCAGTTTGTGGGAAACCCAGTTGCAATGGATATACCTACAGCATAGCTCATGCATCTGTTCCTTAGGGAACATTGCAGTAGAGAGAATGGAAAGATTGTAAGAGCTAGAATACCAGGGAGTCTGCTATTAAATAATCTCTCCTAGGAACAGCTTCATAAACAAGACCAGAACAATACATGTATCAATAAACATGTTAACAGGGAAAGGGAAAAATTTCAGAGGGTTTTACCCCTAGACAAGGAACTACGGGCAACTACTGACTGGCGTGAGAAGGAGAGTCAACCTTTCCCAGGGATAAGACCTCTTTATTGATTGTCCAGTGCATATGGGTCAGTTGTGAAACCATAAACACAATAACAGAAACAGGCTCAGCAGGCTATGTGTATATATATGTAACAATATTCAAAGAAAAAGAGGCTATAAACTTGAGCGGGAGGCATGGAGGAGTTTGAGAGACAGTAGCAGGAAGGATCTTAGGGGATGAAAGGGAGAGGAGAAACTGACATAATTCTGTTTCAATTAAAGCATATTAAAATTATTGTTTTTAAATAATAACTGATGACTTTCCAAAGATGGTAGGGTATTAAAAAATAGAACAAAATACTCTAGCAGTTTTTTACTCTTACTGTATAATATGAAAGTATTTTAGAAAGAAACTAATTTCCTTTATCATATCTCTGATAATGCATTCATCTACAAAAGTACTAAGAAAATTGAGAGAGAGAGAGACAGAGAGACAGAGAGAGACACAGAGAGAGATATTTAAAAATGTTTTAAGAACCTTGGAATTGACATCAGGCTAGTAGAATTTTAGGAAGTTTTAAGTCAGGAAAATGACTTTATCTCAACAAGAGTTGTAAGCTTTGTGGCGTTTTTCTATCATTTCCTCCCTGTCTCTTTATCTCCATGGCAGCCTTGAAAACAAACAGCTCCATCACCTAGCAAAGCATCCCAGCCATCTTGGCAACCACTAGGTGGGGCCGGATGGTACTGAAGATCTTTTGAAGCCTTATTTCCAGAGAATAGTGGAGATATGATATGCCTTATGGTTTCCTGGAAGCATCTTGGTTTCAAAGGTTGGCTTGATTACACTTAGCACATAGATGATCTGGTATAAAATGATTTTCCTTGGACAGTGTTGTTGAAGTTTTTCTGGGACAGTAGGCAATAAATGGAGTAATCAATTGGCTACCCAGAAATATTAAGGTGAAATATATGATATGAGATGTCTATTAGAAATTTCCGAAGTTCTAACTTTTTCCTGATAATATAATATGTACATATTTTGGCTCTACTGAATGTCAACATGAAAATGCACTATACTTTTTACTGTTGGCTGAAAGTCAGTCTCTGCAAGAAGGGAGTGAAGGCTAAGGCATTGTTAACACTGATGAATGTTGAAAGAATTCTCCAACATGCACTTGCTAACACATATACACACACTTGATAAAGACTGAAGACTTATTCCCAGACATTAATGAACTGTCTATCAAATAATCAACTGACCACTAATGTGACCTCAGAAGAAACTTCAGTGATAAACACATACAACAAAAATGCAGCATTATCAGAAGAAACACAGAAAAATGGCAAAGAATGTTGATGGTCATGAAACTTAGTAAATGAACCAAAAATCACAAAATCACACACATTGTAATTGTTGATTATGTGGCATACAAACTATTTCTTAACAAAATGAAATTTCAACCAAGTGAAAATAAAATGATAGAACATGGTAATTTTATAATTGATAATTAACAGGTGTGGTAATATAAAAGTGAAAAGCTGAAACAGAACATTGTTCACCAGGAAACAGTAAGCCATATGCTGAATTTTACCAATAACTATGTAATCAATAGCATTCAGACTGTGGAGAAGTTCTACAGGAAAGACATCATGGACACTTTAGCATCTAGATTAATATATATTTATTAATAGTAAATTACTTCATTAAATAAGTAGTAAAATTAATTATTAAACTGAGTCTTTTTCTTTAAAAATATTTATTCATTCTTATTTTATGTTTACCTACATGTTTGCATGTGTACCATATACATGCCTGCTACTTGTGGAGGCCAGAAGAAGGCAACAGATTCCCTGAAACTGGAGTTACAGGTGGTTGTAAGCTGCTGTAAAGGTTTTAAGAACAGAATCCATATCCCCTGGAAAAATAGAAAGGTTTTTTTTTAAACATGAGTGATAATATAAAAGTGAAAACCTGAAATTGACCATTGTGAGTCTAGTCCCATAGTGAGTCTTTAATAAGAATGAGTGAGAACATATTATATTGCCTAACAATTCACTCCTAGATATTAACATCATAGGAATGATGAAAAATGATTACTGTGGAATTCTGGATAATAATCTTATATGGAGAGAGAGAGAGAGAGAGAGAGAGAGAGGGAGGGAGGGAGAGAGAGGAGTTATATATTTGGAAGTAGATATTTGGAAGCATATATGGGGTGACTGAGCAATCATTTTAATTCAGTAGGCAATATAAGATTACTATTTGTATAAGAATTTACTAAGCTCTGTATTTTGTGTGACTGTCCTTTTTTATGTTTCAAAACAGGAAGATTATTTAAAATGATGGAAATAATAAAAATGGTTGGAAAAATAGCAAAAATAGAGTCCATAAACACATTACTTCAAGTAACAATAATAATGCTGAGAAAGGTCAATGATTTGGAGCTCGTTTTCCAAGTCTTAATGGAATAATCCTTAAGGAAAAATCATCTTGCATTGTATCTAGAATGTGACAGATCAACAGAATTGTTTAAATGGGCCACTGTACACCAGGGCATCTATCTTGTAGTCATTGAATAATTGTCTAAAAATATTTATTTGAGTCAGTGTCTATAGTCATTTTTCAAAAACCATAAACAATAGAACCTTTATTTGAGGATGGTATGTTGATTCAGGATCCTTGATGCAGGATTTCCATCATTTTAAAACTCAAGGACGTTCCTAAAAACATCTCTTTAAAAACTATTTTAAAATCACATTCCTGTGTGTGTGTGCATGTGTGTGCATGTGTATGTAGGGCACAGGGCACACTAATGCCACAGTACATATATGAAGTCAAAGGACAACTTGTAATAGTTGGTTCTTTCCTTTCACCATTTGAATGCTGGGGCTCAAACTCAGGTCATCCAGCTTAGCAGTAAGTGCCGCTGCTACCCATGGAGTCATCTTGCTAGCTTATGACAACATCTCTTTTAGTTCTTGGCTGAACTCTTTACTCATCCCAGACTTAGCATATGCCTTTTTATGACTTTCTGAGGCTGGCTTGCTTCTTTATTGTCTTCTTGCCTCAGCTTATCTCTGCTTTGGTATATATTGCTTCATTTTTGGAAGAATGGGACCTTCCCAAATGAAAGTAGATGGTTTGTTGCTGTTCTGCTATTTCCTTAACAATATTGGGGTGTTTTGTGTTTAAAGTATTTATTGTTCACTTAGTGAGTGCAAAATAATACAGAGGGTAATAAAGAGAGGGAGTGAGTGATGGATGAGACATGATCCTTGCCTTCAAGGGACTGAAAGTATCTATTTTAATATAAATAGTGTTATAAAAGACAGAAGATAAAATAAGGATGGGTGAGTGTCAGGATCTGTGGGAAGAAACAAAAATGCTGGGTGTTTGGTGAAAAGGGAACAACACTTGGAAGTTTTTCATTTGGGAAGTTCTGGAATACATATATGAAACGAGAGAAAGTCACAGTTTAAAGAGTGCTGTGGAAGTAACTTGGGATGCTCAGGGGCAGTCTGTATATAAAGAGCTAAGTACATAATGGTGGGCTACACAGCCACTGTGTTAACAGAGACCCATTAGTCCTGACGATACTGTCCTGAGTTGTCTATCTTCTCACAGTCACTGTTCAAATTGTACCAAAATTATTTCTCATGTAAATTCTGAGGATGCTAATAATATGCCTGAAATTCCGGTCCTAGCTCCATCACTTGGAGCTGCCTGACTTGATGAAATATCTGCCTTCCTTCCATTATCCTAGAATACATAGTATTTTTCAACTAAAAAAAAACTAGCATCAAAGGCACTGTGGGTTTAGTAACATTCATGGCAAGCCCTGTTTGCCTTGAATGTAACTTTTATTGAGTGTCTCCAAAATGTATTTGATAGTAAGGAGATTGTACTTATCTGAAATTTCTCAGAAAAAAAAGAGAATGTGAATATCTCCTCTCTTTTACAAGTTGTTGAGTTGTAACAAAGGGGCACTCAGAAGTCTTTCAATCACCAAAAGGAGGATTGATCTTGGTCCTCTTGAGAGCGAGAGGGGACACTGATAGTTTGGGTCCCGGGGAAAATAATCTTCAAATGCAGATTTTAATTTTAGGCAAGTGGCTTTTCATCAGTCAGTAAGTAGACCCGATGGACAGTATCCAAACACCAGATTTGCCTTGCTCATGTGTGTTTTCCCCTATACTTAGGCACACTGTAGGTAAGTAACAACATTGATTGTGTAACTGAAAGTGTGCTAGGAATGGTTCACTCCATATTCACCCCTAAAGTGAGTCTAAGGGTTTTTTTTTGGAGGGGGGGAAGTTGAGTTCTGATCTCTCACTTTACTATTGCTGAGGCCTTGGGAAAATCCTTTCTGTTTTTAGGACCTTAGTTAATTCATTAGAAAAATGAATTTTTATGTTCTTGTGTTTTCAGTTCTAGCATCTTTTAGCAATAAATGTGGTTCACTATAATGTATCGACTGAAGTTTCTCTGATTCAATTGACTTCATATTTGAGTAAAAACATTAGGGAGATGATTATACTTCTTCAGACTGATGATACATAGACCTAGAATAATATTTATACCTCTAAAAGCATCTGGAAATTTTATGGCCTTATATTTGAATAACAGTTATCCCTTTATTAAGAAAAAAACATGGCCTCCTGAAAACCCTTATTACTGCACAACATCTCAGCGACAAGCCAGACATTCATTTATTCAAGAGGCCATGGCATTGAGACATTACATCAATGAAGTGTACTGTTCATGGCATAAAACTTGTTCAAGGAGGTAATTAGAATAGAGGCTCCTAAGTATTACAACTATTCAGTGTCAGCCTCAAGCGGCTACTAACTAATGTTAGAGATACTGTTGTGGTTTTTAATCAAGATGTAGGCAATACAGATCGTCTATTCAGCATAGAATGAACAATGCAAACGTTGCTACTTTAATAGGATCTTCGACTTCAAAAACCACTGTAGAAATTCGTTTGTGAAGATAATAGAGGTCCTTAAAAGGTTATAACCGAATCTCTTAAAGAAAATGAGGAAAAAGACAATTGAAAAGTTGGAGGAAAAAAATCATAAGAACTCTGTCCTCAAAGGCCTAAAGCACACAGTTCCAAACAGTTACTTATGCTGGCTCATATGTCTTTTATTCTTATCTAGTTGGTGTTCAAACCTGTTGCTGTCTCTTTTCCCCCTTTACCTCTAAGGATCCTTGCAGAGAGGTAAAGAACAGTAACCAATCACTCTGCCCTCACTGCACACACTTGCACACACCTGGTCACATGAAAATATAGTTCTCTTGTCTGTCTTACCCAATACCTACACATATTCTGGATTTGAGAATGCAGCTGTTTTAGATCTGGAACAGAGTAGAAACATGAATTGGGCCAACTCACTCATTTCATAAATGCGAAGGGTAAGGCTGAGAGCAAGGGTGTCTAAACCACTGCCAGGACTACAGTCTGGCTGTCAGCACTAACACTATGTCTCACCACCATGAACTTGAGATTTCAATGATGTACAGCAATTGCTCGATTCAGAATATATGTACTTAAGTCTCTTTGTATATGAAACATTGTGCTTACCCCCCAGATGTGTTTCACAGGGGAAAGAAAGAGAATCCTGACCTTGAGGAGAGTAAATTTATAAGTATGTAAATATTTTTAATATGATCAGATGGAGAGCCTGCATGGGGCCAAATTAAGCCCTCTGAATGTGGGTGACAGTTCTGTGGTGGCTTGACAGTCTGTGGGCCCACTGACAGTGAGACCAGGACTTGTCCTGGGTGCATGCATTGGAGTCCACTCTCTGTGGAGGGATACCTTTCTCAAGTCAGGAGAGGGCCTTGGTCCTGCCTCATCTTGGTATGCCAGACTTTGTTGATTCCTCAAGGGAGGCCTTATCTACTCTGAAGAGTACATAGCAGGGTGGTATTTGGGGGGTGGTGGGAATGCAGGCTTGTGAAACCACTTTGGAAATCAGGATGGCAGTTTCTCAGAAAAGTGCGAATCAACCTACCTCACGATCCAGCAGTACCACTCCTGGGCACATACCCAAAGGATGCTCAATCATACTTATATCGAATTTTTAAAATGTGGCTGGTTACCCCTCAGGCCATCATGTCATTATTGCAGCAGTGGGCATATCTTGAATGACAGGTCAGTATTATAACACTCCAACATTAACGTCTTTTATTTATGGCTGTGAGGAAAAGGGAACTTCTTTAAAGCTTTTCATTGATTCTTTGTGGATTTCACATCATACACCCCAATCACATTCATCTATCTCCCCATCACTTCATCTCATATTCTGCCCTTGCTACCTTCATCAACGAATAAAATCAAATAAGAAAACTCCTGTCATGGAAGCTGTAGTGTGTCACGCTATGTCACACAGTATACCCTTTAGTTCATACATCTTTACGTGAAAATGTTCATTGCAATAAGTCATTAGTCTGGTTCAAGACCTCTGGCATCTGCTACACTATTAATACTGGATCCTCACTGGGGCTGCTCTTAAGATATTCTATTCATGCCCTGTGTTGTGGAGATACTGCAGCTTTGGATCTGCAGGACCGGCCCCTGCACATGTTCCAGCTGTTTATAGCTGGAGTGAAAAAGGGAACATTTTCCATCACTGGTGGGAGTGTAAAGTAGTCATTTTGAAAATCAGTTGGGAGATTTCTTTAAAAACTAGATATACAATTTTTAAATAACCCAGCTATATCATTCTTAGGCATATACTGAAAGGACAATATATGTCACTACCAAATATACTTGTACATCTATGTTCATTAACACTCTATTGATAGTAGCTAGGAAACAGAACAAACTTAGATGTATATCAACTGACGATCAGATAAGGAAAAAGTGGTGCATGCACATAATGGAATTTTGTACAGCTACAAAGAAAGCTGACATCATAAAATTTGCAAGTAAATGGATGGAACTGGAAAACATATAGAGTGAGGTCACTTGAGCCTGGAAAGACACATGCCATGTATTTTCCTGTAAAGCAGCCTAGTTTTGAGTCTTTTGTTTTGTGTATTTAACTTGGAGTATATATAGAAGCCAGGAAACCCTGGAACTAGGCCATCATAGGAGATGCATTATGAGAGGAGGGATAACAAAATGTAAGTAAAAATGGGAGTAAGAGAGACACTACTGCAGGTGGAAGAGTTCAAGCACGTAGTGGGCTGGAGGATGGGAAATGAGAGTGTGGCTGAAGAGTCAACCCAAATGAAGGGTACATAAAAAAGCTAGATGGAAACCTATGATCTCATAACCCAAGTAAAAAATAACATCAGAGGGGGTAGGAGAACACATATGAAATAAAAGAACACGGGAAACACTGGGGCTTAGACGTTTAATAAAGGATGGGGTCAGAGGATGAAGGAGAGGAGGAGTAAGGGAAGGCTATCCAGAATTAAGGACATATGATGGAGCCCTGTGGAAGCTAAGTTCAATGCTGCTCCCAGAAGATATGGATTATTAAACACTGCCAGGAATGGGGTACCTCCCTATAAGTTATTGATTAGGGAGGATGCCCAGGCCCTTCAAACAGTATAAGCTGCTGTTATTGCTCTTCATTGCCTATCAGAACTAGGTGGTTCGACCCTATTGCTGAAGACACTGAGGACATAGGGAAATGAGTCTCATACGGAAATCTTTTTTCTTTCTGGCCAGCTTTCATACTAATGAAATTGATTTTTAAAATTATATTTATTTATTTGTTGGGAGTATGAGTCAAATTACCTACATGTGGCTTGGACAACGTAGCTTGACTATAAACTAGGTTTGCTTACCTCTTTATCTTTGCTTTTTGGAGTACAGGAGATATGAGGGTGGTCTAGTGATGTCATCTCAGTATCCACTTAGAAAACATTAACAAAGATGGGAGGATCGCATATAACTAAACATTTATTTTGCTTTAGAGTTATGCATAGAAACAGACATAAATAATAACAGTTGATTTATGGGTAGTAGTATTAGTATTCTTAATTGTTTTCTGTTTCCCAAGTGATTTAGTGAGGATTCATAACTTTTGTATTTAGAGAATGATATAGTAAACATGATAAAACATGCCCTCAGGTATGATTTTTCTGAAAAACGTGAAATAGGGGAGGCATCTTTCCTAAGGCTTCTGTAATCAGCATCCACAGCAAGCACTGCCTTGGCAAATGGGGAGAGGCCCGATGGCAGGCCCCCTGGAGTATGGCCCGGGAATGGCATGTGTAGAT
>LOEQ01006864.1:55391-69245 GCA_001685075.1 Bramus lutescens | reverse complement strand
CCAAGGCAGTTTTCTTTATTCATTAATGGTAATCACGGCACACAGAGGGGACTCCTGCATAATTACTTATTCAAATATATGAGTGGATTGGGACCATTTTCATTCAAATCACTTCAGTATACATAAAAGAGAAAATTAGTATAATACACAAATACTTACAAGCTCATGTTGACTGCAGCATTGTTCATAACAGCTAAAACCATCCCACGTGTCCATTAATTTATGAATGGATAAAGAAAATGTGGAACATATTGACAATGGTCTATTATTTCACTGAAGAAATATTTCTGACTATTGAGAAAAATGTGTGGGACAGGAGGTTGAAATGATGTGTGAACACAGAAAGACAATCACTACACATTCTCTTTTAAATGTGGAAGGTAAAGTATGTCCACCTGGATGTAAAATAGTAATTGTAGAGTAGGTAATATGGAGTAGATAAAGGAGATGCCAATTTAATCACTACATAGTGTATGCATGTATAGAAACATATAGACCTTCATTAATATGTACAATTAATACAAGGCAAWAAAGGCATAATGTGATAATGCTGGATGTGGTAYTATATGTCTGCAAWCCTAGCACTTGARGGGCTGAGGCAGGAGGATGTCAAGTCTGAGGCTAGCCTGGCATACATAGGGAGACCCTATCTCAAAGCAACATCAACAAAAAAGCAAAACAAAATATATGTAAATAAATAGAATTTTATACACTTATATAATGCATATCTATCTATCTACATATCTATATATAGTTTTTGAGGTAGAGTCTCACTATGTAGCCCCGGCTGGCTTCAAATTTTGTGATCTCACCTCAGCCTCCAGAGTGCTGGCAGGCATATGCCACCATGCCTAGTCCATAAATGTCTTTGAAGTATACTGATCATTCATTTTATAAGCAGATAAGAATATGATAGTCAAGAGAAAAAAATTTAAACAGAAATCTCATTTGTTGATGAAGGAGAGTTTTTTCTTTTCGAATCTCATGTATTTTGCTTAATATGATCTCCAGTTTCATCTCTTTTGTGTAAAATCATTTCATTTTTATTTATGGTTAATGTGTTTTGTGATATTTTCTTTATCCATCAGTAGATCACAATACTAGTAGACCCTTATTAGCATATTGCAGGGCCCCAGAGAGAGGGACCTCTCCCTCCTTTCCTTAGGTCCACATGCTGCCTGTAAACACGGGCATGTGATTATCTCTTAGAGAAACAAGTGGCTCTTTATTGCTTTGTGCTGATTGTTTGGTAATAGTTTATACTGAATGACATTTATAATTTACATAATAGAAAAGTAAGTTATATTAAAACAAGGAAAATTCAACTCAAATGACAGAGAATCATTTTGTTTTTATTAAGAAGAATGCCCACTGAGGTGTGATCGGAATGAAAGAAGCTCAACAGGACTATCATGGAGGCTTAAGATACACAGACATGGGAAACAGCATTTCCTACTCCCCACCTTAGTGTGGGCCTCTTTATGGCTGCCCAGGCCTGCCTTGCCTGGGTATCTGGCTTCAGCCTCCTCAACAGAGACTGGCCCATTGTTCTGAGTGAGGACAGAACACTGATCCAGTAAGAACTGGAACCTGGAGGAAGGAAACATGGGGAGCTGCAGAACACAGGACACAACTGGTGTCCAAAACGGCACAGGGTGGGGGACTGGATAGGAAGGTCCCGACTGCCTTGCTTCCTGTTTCCGTCTTCCAGTCTTGTACTGATAAAACACATTGGTTGTGCCCAGGCTAAGACCATCTCAAGTGAACTCATGGTGACAGGTGAGTTTTACCGAGGAGCAAAACAAAAGTAGAGGGGGAAGAGTCCTCCCTAAAATGTTCTCAGATCTGAGAAGTCCTGGCTTGATGAAGGTGTATTCATTCTCTTCTCCTTGCTGAGATGGGAGCAAATGAGGCAGGTGACATCTACCGGCTTGACTTTGTTTCCTGCGGCAATGACTTCCCGCTGGAACTCGAAGCAGAAGGACCGGAAATGGGTCAGTTCGCACTGTACCAGAGACACAAGCGTTTTGCAGCTGCTGACACAAAGTCTGCGTCCATGAAGAGCTGAAGGCTTCTCAGTGTGGGCTACAGTCACAGCTCATGTCTCTGGCTGGTGCTCACGCGTGTGTGAGGGACTGCTGACTGAGGAGAAAGTCAGCTGAAACCCAGGAGAATCTGTCAGACTGATGGGAAATGAACTGAATGGGCATTTTAACGCACTGCCTGACCAGATGGGCTTATCGAAAATGTTCAAAGAAGCGTTTGTAAGAGATGGGATTGAGAGCAATTGTTTTGTGATATGCAAAGTGTAGAAGGTGTGTGTAAGGTGGCAGGGCTCTCTCTCTCTCTCTCTCTCTCTCTCTCAGAGAGAGATATGGAAAGAGATAAATAGAGGTAGATAAAGAGAGAGGAGAGAGGGAGAGAGATGGAGAGAGGTAGATAGATATAGAGATATAGAGATAGAGGTAGATAGAGAGAGGTAGATAGTGGTAGAGAGAGAGAGAGAGATGGAGAGAGGTAGAGAGAGAGAGAGGTGAAGGAAGGCTACAAAGAGTACGAATCTGGAGTTTTCTAGGAGAATAAATGATAGCGTAAAGAAGCCCGTGGGAAGAGACTCTCTATATTCATAGCAATTTTCGCCACATTTTGAGGGACATTTTTCTTCCTTGTACAGCACCTCCATCAATATCTCATCAATTCTCCAATCCTACAAGAGAGCAGGAGCAGAGGACAGGCAATTCAAGGCTGGATCTGCACGCGAGGGCGTTTGAGACAGATTCCCATTCTGACCCTAACTTGAATTTCAACCCAGCTTTCTGCCTCCGGGTTCAGGGCTGAGCAGGCCTGGCTGCTTTCCTTGCGCTTGTAGCACACCTGCCCTTTTGATGTAAACACGCATGCCCGGCACAGCTTTCCAAGGCAATTTGCCACGAGCCACCCCATTTCAGAGCAATGTTTGTTTAGAGATCGTTTACTTGGGCGAAGTTTTCTAAATAATTCATAGAGGATTTCTAGTAACCGAGAAAGAGCACTGAGAAATGAATAGCCAGGCTCTATTTTAAAAAGGCGATTTATGAAAAGATATAAGGAGACGCTGGAATTTGGAATCTGATGAATGCTATTTTATAATTCTGCCACCTGCCACATAATGAAAAGCAAATATGTAAAAGGCTTTCCTTAGGGAATTATTCCATAGCTCAGAAACCCAGGTGATTAGTTATTGAGAAACCAGACTGTTTTTTAACAGTATGTGACTCCTTTCATTGCACAGAGAGTATTTATGTACCAAGAATCAGGAGACCTAGCTAGGTGACCTCAGCCACTAACTGTAGGTGGAGATCACTTGTTCATTTCCCGACTGCCCAGACCCAAAATAATTACACAGAAGCTATATTAATTGCAACACTGCTTGGCTTATTAGTACAGGCTTCTTATTAACTAACTCTTACATCTTGAATTAACCCATTCCTATTATTTTATATTTTACCATGAGGTTTGAGGTTTACCAGCAAGGTTCTAGGGCATCTGTCTCCTTTAGCAGCTACATGGCTTCTCCTTGACACTGCCTTCTCTCTTCTATCTCTGCTTGGGATTCCTGCCTCGCTCTTTTCTGTGCTGCCATACGCCCAAAGAAGAATCTTTATTAACCAATGGTAATAAAACATATTCGCAGCATACAGAGAGGAATCCTACATCACCTCCCCTTTTCTGTCTAAATAAAAAGGAAGATTTTAACATTAACATAGTAAAATTACTTATAACAAAACAGGTATTAACCAAGAATTACAGTTACAATATTTATATCTACTTCATCTTTTATAACTAAGGAAAACTATATCTGTTCTTCAATTCCATCAAAGACCCCGGAAGGATATAATATTAACTAAGTTAACAGGAAGTACATTGTAAGCAACTTCCAAAATTCTAGAATTGACTGAGACAACTTGCTGCCTGGATAGTCACCCAAAGTTCTTCTGTAACATTGGGGCATTAATCTTCAGCCTGCAGGCCTACAGTATCTGACAGACTTTTTCATGAAGCAGGAAATATCAAACACAGTTCTGCCTATATTGGCAATTTGTCAGTCACTTTCTGGGTTCTGCAGTCTGTGTCCTGAAGAATGTCTTGCAGACTCTTTTATGAAGTAGGAATCCTGAAGGACTGTCTCATCTTTAGTTGTTCAGGAGTCATTTTTCTGTGGGTTCTGCATGTCCAGTTCATACAGCATACCATAAAGCAGTCAAGGCAAGAGCAGTTTCTTGCCCAGATGGCTAACAAACACCATAAGGAGCTTCTTTGATGCCCATCACCCTCTTAAAGTAGATTGGTACTGCCACGAGCAATGTGTCTCAATATAATGAAAAGTCTTAAGTTCTTAAAACATTTTAAATGCCATAGTTAGTCTTTGAAAGAAAGGTTTGAGGAAGAATGCTTATCTAACTGAAATATATCTCTATATATCTAGAAAACCTAACTAACATGACTAGAAACTTGACTATTATAGATGAGTATCTATTAACTTGTATTTCTTAATTATACATTGCATTTTTCAAATGAGCTGCACAAACACAATACCCTAATCAAGAGCAGAAATACATATACACAGTGTCACAAATCTCCCTTAAATTTGTACCAATAGATCAAGATCCGTACCAATTCCAAGTATTCATCTCTGCATCATATCCTCATTATTTTTTATAGAAATTGAATATGATCATTAATCAAAATCATCCCCCTTTAAATGAAAGCAATAATTTATAAACAATATTTGGGAATTTGGGTGTAGTTTTTTAGACTACTTCCTGCTGATTGGGGGTGCAGTGAATCAGGTCTTTCAAAGGGTATCCTGTGTGATTAGTCTATCTCCGCCATCAGTTCTGAAGCTGCTGTGGATGTCAGACCACCTAGGCCATCGCTTCAGGGGATCTTGTTCGATCAAGCCGTATTAGCCTGGAAGAAATCCACAGGTTCTCCTCTTCTGCGGAAACAAAAGCAGAAGCTCTTTACCAAAGCAACATATCCTTGGACTTAAATTTTGAAGTCAAGATATCTTTAAAATATATTTGTTGGTTTAGCCTAGCAGCCTGTACAATGAAATGTTTCTTGGTAGTTAACTCATTCACAGTCAAAAATTTAAAGAAGGCACAGTATTATACATAATGCAGAGTCTTTGTGTATTTTCAATCTTTATGTGGCTTTTTTCTCTATTACTTTTTAATATTTATTATCTTTATTTCTTTAATATAAGTCTGTCTATACTCTTTTATATTAGTTCCTTTTATAACTCTCTATACTCTTTTTCTCTCTCTCTCCCAATCCTATGTACATTTTTAAAGCATACTGTGACCTTTTCAGAGGTTTATTTTTGTCTGAACCTGTCTTTATTGCCTATCTGTAACCATTTTCTGACAAGGAACACCTTTTTGAAAAAAATGCTAAGTGGGCATGGCTAGGACTACTGCTGTGGCTTTGCCTGTTTGTTCCACCCCGTCCAACATGGCTGAGGTTTGTTCATCTCCTCTGAAAACCATGCTCACTTTCCCAGCTCCAGGGACCCAGAGGGTCTATGTCGCCATTCAGCAACTAGTAGCACACTGCTCACTAACCTCATTTAAGTACAGGACCTCCCAAAAGAGTCAGAGTTTATGCTGCAAGCACGAACCAGGAAACCTTCCCTTAAAAAATAGCCATGTTTTCCTGCTAAAACTGAATCAGGAAACCTCTTAAAGGAGCCAAGCCTCTGTTTGGTGCCAGCAAACAGAGATTATCTAAAAATATGTAACTACCAACAAGCTCCAATTGACTTCCATTTTTGTGGGTCTAGAAGCCCTCTTTTTCTACTTAAGCTTTTTTAGGTCTAGATGGATCTGTGCCCCATGTTGGGTACCATTTTGTAAGCAGAGGCCATTTGTCCATTTTCTGACTGCCTAGACCCAAAATAATTACACAGGAACTATATTAATTACAGCACTGCTCAGCCTATTAGCACAGACTTCTTATTAACTAATTTAACCCATTCCTATTATTTTATATCTTTCCACAAGCTTTGTGGTTTACCGGTAAGGTTCCAGAGCATCTGCGTCTTTCAGTAGCTACATGGTGTCTCCTTGATTCTGCCTTCTTCTCTCCTCTATCACAGCTTGGAATTCCTTTCTTGCTCTATTCTGTGATGCCATAGGCTCAAAGAAGCTTCTTTATTAACCAATAGATATAAAACATATTCACAGCATATTGAGGTGATGTGGGATTTCCTTCTGTATGCTGTGAATATCATTGCCTTGGCATGTTGATAGGGCAGAACTTAGGTAGGCAGGGAAAACTAAACTAAATGCTGGGAGAAAAGAGGCAGAGTCAAAGAGAAGCCATGGAGCCACTGCAGGAGACAGACATGCTGAAACTTTGTTGGTAGACCATGACCTTGTGGTGATGCACAGATTAATGGAGATGGGTTAAAATAAGATGTAAGAGTTAGCAAATAAGAAGTTAGAGCTAATGGGCCAAGCAGTGATTAAAATAATATGGTTTCTGTGTGATTATTCTGGGAGTCTGGGCAGCTGGGAAACAAATAAGCAGCACCCTACAACATAGCAGGGAAGTTCACATCAGCTAACAACCTGTATGACCACCCAGAATCATGCTAGCTCAAGAATTTTATGTGATGTTTTTATTACAGGATCCAATTAAGCCCCCAATACTTTTTCAATGAAATAGATTCTTTGATGCCCTTAAATACACAAGAAAACAAGTAATTTAGAACTCTTTATTACCATGATTTTAATAATTGACTGTAGAGAAAAATTAGTCTTTAAACACACCAAACTTAGTGTGAATAATTAAACATTTTATGATTTTATCCTTAAAAGGACTGTACTTTTAAAGCTACTTTTCTTTTTTTTTCTTCTGATTGCCCATCTTTACTTGCATAAATTATATTCATTGTGAATCCCCCTTCAAACTTTTATTTGGTGACCATAAACTGACTCTCAGTATGTGAACAGTATGTTTTTGTCAGGATAGGTAAATTTTGTAGATGTAATAAACAATCCCAACTTTCAAGAAGCTTATTATTATTTTCGGAAGAATTTTACTGTCCATTGTCTAAGGGCAACATCACGTACACCTAAGCTTTTGCTGAGAATATTATCCCATATCCATGTGACCCTTCAGGTATGGAAGCTGCCCATGGACAGTTTATAGATATCACCTACAATCATGTCAGTAGAGGTTTGCAGCTTGGCTCCCAGAGTCTTCTTTGGAAGTTCCACATCACAGCTCATCATACTGACTGAAGCTGGTCATGAGGCCACCTCTCTGACTTGCGCTCTTGCTGAGCAGTATTGCTGACTCTCAAGCAGCACTGTCAGGAGTCAGATTCCAGAAACTGAGACCTCCAACCCTTAGGGTTGCTAATCTTGGCAAATAATGTAATCTTTCTTTTTTTTCTTCAGTCTGTATCTGTAGAACAGGGTTTGTAACTACATCTCCATTGGGTTTTGAAACTTAAATGAGTTTATATATGCAAAATATATGGAAGACTACTCAGCATTGTATTTGCATCAATGTTAGCTACCATTTTACCCTATGTTGGGCCTTAATTGACTTGTTATATAACTAACTCATCAGTAGAACCAGGTTCCCTAGAGGGGTGTCCACTTCTTGTTAGTGGGAGTCTCTGTGCTCTGTCTGTAACTCCAGTGTTGACAGAACCAGAACATAGCAGTGTTTTAACCTGGGACTTCTAGATGTCTTTATAAACTGTTTGAGATGACATAGGTGATGGTTTTGAGATTTCCCTTTTAAGGCATCAAATAGCAGCTGGCAATGTGAAAAAAACCAACTTAGCTCTCTCACTTACTTAGTGCCTGGTCCTCCGAGATAATTTTTCTTTGTTAGAAAATAATAGATAAATAATACTTGGTTTAGTCTTCTGGCTTATTGAAAGAAGTAGATGCCAATTTTCTATTTGTTTATCTTTTACTGGTGGGGAACTTGGGGGGATATTTAGGAAAGAGGAAAAAATACTAATATTTTCAATAAAAATGAAATTGTGTGATGGTCTAAGGATGGAAAAGGCTTTCCTTCTCCAAATGTCTTTAGCAAACTCTCATGAACAATATGAGAATTATATTGAGTTTAAATGACATGTGAGTAACGAGGACACATCAAACTTCAACACAATCTCATTCACAATTTGATTCAGTGAGGTAAGAAGAATAGGTTACTTTAAAAAGGGGGGTAGAACGGCAGTGCAGGGTTGCTGAGGGCTGGGAGGAAAAGTTGAATAACACTGCTGAAAAGGTCAATGTTTCCTGTTGATATTGGTGGTCGATGCGGAGGGCCTCTGGGACTGTCAAGAGCCCCTGGTGTCTATTGCTGTGGAAGTTCTAGGGGGTCAGATCTTTGAGCTAAAGGAGCAGGACTCATTTACTCGCAATGGTTCTGAACTCGGAGGTCATTCATGGACTCTTTTTGAATCACATTTCCCCCTAAAGGCGCAAATAAAAAATGTAGGTTAATAAAACTATAACAGGAAGGTTTCCAGGAGACATGGGAGCCATTACTCTGTTCCATTTAACTGAGTTTAATATCTTGTTTGGAGGGTAAGAAAAAATACAAGAAACCAGTAAAGAGACTTTTGGCCAAAAAAAAAAATTAAAAAAATTCAACTAGATTCACTTCTTCAACACTATGGATCATTTTCCTTTAAATGCTTTTCTTCTTTCTAAGCCTTGTGGGTTTTGTGGATAGATCTATATTTCAAATAAAGTGGCTGACTACTATAAACTCGCTTCAGTGTTTGAGGTGAAAAAAGAAACACTTCGAAAACTAATGTAGGAGTCAGTTATTATGGACATGCATGCTTGGGTCAACGCTTTCATCTGACACACATCTCCCCACAGTGCCTCGGTTCCCAGCATTGAGGATACTGTGTGAGAACCATCATTATCTACAGTAGCTTAATAACACTTAGTAAAACTCACATTTTCCTTTGTTTTTTATTCTTAGAGAAAGAAAGAAAGAACAATCCAGGAAGTCCTGATCCAAAGCCCTTGGTTCCTAACTTCTAGACCAAGAAATCAGGCTGTCTTTCTTGTTTCTCAACTGCATGATGAGGCTGTGGCCAAGTATTCTGAGTGTTTATGTTGAACACTTATTAAGATGGTGTCTGGTTAACTATGTTGGTGGATGTAAGGGGGAAGGCTTTGTCATGTACCAGACAGCTCTGTGGCAGGAACATAGCACTCCTTCAATGCACTAGGACCAGAAACCGCTGTTTCAGGCCATTCTCTCTCAACCTTGCAGGTGTGTTTTCTGGGGAAATAGTCTCCATGTTAAACACTTTTATCTTGGTCAGAAGTTCATGGCAGTGAGTCAGAAGATCCTTAATCCTTAGCATCTCAATAATGACCAAGCTGAAGTTCATGTCTATGTGTCTGCATTAAGTATCTCATTTGTTACTTCATTGACTCCCTCTCAGGATCTCTGTAGTACTACACTCTCTGTTGGCTTTCATTTACTATTTATGAAGTGAGAGCAGGCACAGGAATTACGAAAAAGAAAGGAGCCAAGGCATTTCTCTAAATATCCATGGATTTTGTAGCATTCAGGGTGTGGAAAATGTTCCTGACTTCTGAAATTCTTTGCTGCTTTCAAGTAAAATATTCAACAACAGATAAGAAAAATAATCATATATATTGATTGAAAAAGATTACTTACCATTTATCATTACTTATTAATTAAAAATTACTTATTTACTTTGCTAGATGTAAATCAGTGGAAAGCTAGGCATCTGATTCTCTGTATTTCTACATGGAAGAGGCATATTATATTCCTGAGTGGAACAAAATGGATGCCGGGTAAAGAGGGCGCATAATTGTTCTTTTCAAAATAAAACCACAGCACTCCTAGCAGCAGAAGTGTGCATTATCTCAGTGTGCACTGTGTATGCTCAAAAGTCTAATTGCATGTGTTTGCCTTTTTCATTTGTTATATTTCAAGCGGGCGGCATGCTGGCTGATGTTCATTATAATTACAATCCTGCATCTTCCCACCTGAGCAGAACAGAGGAATGCTGCACATAAATCTTTCAGTGTAATAAAATTGGGTACCAGTGCGCACATAGACAGGTAAGGAAGCTGCAAAGTGAGCATTTGCTACGTTACTAACAGCGGCTACACGCGTTTCTCGGAGATGAATAGCATTGTTGCCTTCCCCTATCTTAGCTCTCTGGATAAGAGCAAAGCAGATGTGCAAGGCCATTGCCATTCACTTTACAGTCCCAGGAACCTTTGAAGGCTCCAGCGTAACCAAGTGGCCGTACCATTTCCGAGGACGTTAACGTTCTTATTAAGCACGAGAGAATTTTGACCTTTCTTAAATGTCAAAAAAGATATTCTGTGGATAAATTGTGATCAACTGGGTGTGTAATACACTGGGTGTTTGGGCTTTTCGGGCTCACTCAGACCCCAGAGAGGGGTGGTGGTAATGAAGTGCTGTTTCCTGTTAAGTGAGAGCGTCTGATAACTTGCTCAGAGCCTCTGTTGGCGCAGGATGTGCTGCAGCACCTGATGGTGGTGATCACAGACTTTTCATTCGTCTGATCCAGTTACTCACGGCTCACAAACGAGAAAGCCTAGGCTCTGAGAACACAAGATGATTTGTGCAAACTGAGAGAGGCAGTTGGTAGCGGAGCCCGGAGCAGCATCCAGCTTTGGGACTCTGCCTGGAGTTCTTTCTGCTTCCTCACCATGACCTGCACCTTCCCTTCCCCAGGACTTTCCTGCCCTCTCTATGCAGAATTCCAAGCAGGGACAAGGAATGGGTCCTTATAGTTTCAACAAGGTGCCACAGAACAAGGAATTCACATTTGAATTCTGTTTTTTTCTTTCTTAAACTGTAAGTGCAGGGCGGTAAGAACAAACCTCACCACCAGAATGACTGCTGTCTCCGGCCTCCTCATTTTGGCGTTTATAAACACATTACTGTAAAGCTCTAGCCCAGCCCGACACCCTTTTGAGATTGCAGAGATGCATAGTCGACTCTCAGCTCTTCTGCCTGCGGTCTGATTATGCCTTCTTCGGTTTCAAATACTTCTAGCTTAGTCCCAGGAAATATGTTTGGATTTCTTGAAGAAAAAACAATCAAACAAGCAGAAAAAAAAAATCTCACTGGGAATGGGGTGTGTGTTGTATGTGCATGTGTGAATGTCTGCCTGTCTGTGTTTCCAATCTGTAAAAGCTAAGGAATATATTCTGTTTCCCCCATACAACCTTCGAAGTACTACATTAGGGTTGATTCTTCTGTGCTTAAACTGTTGCTTTCCGCCCCAAAAGGCTGTCCTTGGCAGTTGCTGATCTGGTGCCTTTCACTGAGATTAGGTGAAAAGTCATTGCCTAAAAGATGACATTTTTAAAAAGAATATCTTAAACCAAATAGGAAACTACAGGAAGTCAATTTTATTTTTTTTCTGTCAATTAACTGGAATTTGTTAGTTGCCCTTTAGCCTTAAAAAAGAAAAGAGCAAAAGAACAACAAAACCCACACATGGGATGCTACTTGTGGAGGCAATTTTGACATATATATGGTATTTTGGGTTTCTGAGAAAGTGCTCTTATCCGATTTGAATTTATTGTACCAGGTGAAACACCACTGTTTGGACAGGCTTCCTGTTTTCACGCTTTCTGTGTAAATCCTCACTGAAGTGGCTGTGGCTTTGCCTCCCGCTTTCTACTGCTCGCTCGCTCGCTGTCAGCTCTGTAAAGCACTTTGCCTTGGCCCAAATCCCCTGCTGGTACAATCCTCTTACCCACTGGGGCACGGCTCCTCTTCACTCTTTTATTGATGGCTAGCCCCCTTTTCAGGTTGGTTAGAGAGCTATTATATTATTATTACTGAAATCAATTGCTGTGACTGAAAGGGTCCTTGGCAGACACTCAGACCAGCCCTTTTATGTGATAAAAAAAAAAAAAGGACCAGGGCATTGAAGTGACTGGCTCTAGTTTGGAATTCTTAGTGGCCTTGGCAAAAAAGGAACCAATGCTTTTCAATATTAACTGCCTCCTAGCTCTGCCTCTCCTCTTCATGCCTCTTTAGACCCTCTAAAGTCTCAGCGGGATTTTGTGTGATGAAACTGGGGGATATGATTTACTGTTAGGGAGCAGCATGGCTTCATGTCATCAGAAAACCCCAAATACCCAGAACCTGCAATTTGCAATCATTTCTGAAATTTTACTCCCTGCATCTTTCTCTTAGTGGATGCTGCGGCTCACACTACCGTAGCCACAGGTNCCTGGAGGTCTGATGGAGCGGGTAGCCAGTAAGAGACTACATGAGTCTGTGATGCAGACGAAGTAGGAGAAAAACATAGGAAGTGGTCACAGTGGGGCGGGAAAGCATGGGTGGGGGCAGGGTGATGGTCACAGGGGCTGGGATGCTAGGGGCAGGGAGATCTGGACACTCTAGTTCCTTCACTGACGTCTGTTCTTAAGCAGTGGGACCTTTGTTAGTGGAAAAGCCTGGAGGAGACAGAGACTGGAAGAATTAAAGTAAAGAAACTGAATCAGAAGAGCGAAGTCTCTGTCAGAGAGGTTTTAGAGAAAGCCTCTATCGGACACTTGGTGCATAAAGTAGCCATTTTCAGGTTCTGGGACACAAAAGTTAATCCAAAAGTTAATCTTTAAGTTTCTTTAACCATGGACTTCAACACTGCTAAAATCTACTGAAAAATAAAAAGGCTATCGCTGAGGGCCCTCACAGTAGTAGTGTGACCGACTAATTGACTTTGCTTTTGGATCATCCCCAGCTTTTTATCTATTTATTTGTCCATCCATCCATCCATCCATCCATCCATCCATCCATCCATCCATCCATTGGTGTTGAGGATGTATCCCAGGGCCTTGTGCATGTTAGGCAAGTGATCTATTAAAAACCTACACTCCTGGTTCAAGTCCCCAAGTTTCTAACCATATTGCTTATAAGAATTCTTGTAATAGTTATATTAATTCTTGGAGAATTTCATTTTATTAGTTACTTTTCTGGTGCTGTGACAAGATATGAAGACCAAAGCATCTTATATCAGAAAGGGTTTATTTGAGCTTGTGGTTCTAGAGGGATAAGAGTCTGTCTTTACTCACCATTCTATTGCTGTGAAGAGACACACGACCAAGGCCACCCTTATAAAGAAAAGTATTAGCTGGGGGCTTGCTTAGTTTCAGACACTCTGACCTGTCCAGCAGGTCCAGTTATTTGTGGGATTCGAGGAGGGTACCTCCTAAAAAACCAATGGAAGTGAGAGAGAACAAAGACCAAGCACATAAAGAAAAAGTCAGTCTGAGTCTCGTCAAGGTCTTCATTTATTAAGTCCTGGTTTATAGCATATATATTCTTCCAATGAGGAATTTGGCAGAGCAAGTGGAAGGGGGGAGGGAGGCACAGAGACTTGGCTTAGCAGGCGGGGTTATCTAAAACTAAACTTTAACTTCTTTGCTGTTTGCTAAGCTGAAACACCTGTAGTTAACTAACTTCCTTATCTGACTTCCTTACTTCTGAAACATCTGAAAATAACTAACTTCCTTCATCACTGTGAGGAGCATGGTGGCATGCATGCAGATGCTGGAGCTTTACATTCTGATCCACAGGCGATAGCTAGAGAGAGGGTCCTGGAATGAGCTTTTGAAAACTCAAAGCCCACCATTAGTGACACACTACTTTCAGCAAAGCCACACCTACTTCAACAAAGCCACACCCCGTAATCCTAATTCTTCCAAACAGTTCCATGGCCTGGTCACTAAGCATTCATATAAAAGCCTATTGAAGCCATTTTTATTCAGACCACAGGAGTCTATCACCATCACA
>LOEQ01006864.1:23097-34254 GCA_001685075.1 Bramus lutescens | reverse complement strand
ATGAATAC
Organism: Bramus lutescens; assembly: GCA_001685075.1. Classification (NCBI taxonomy): domain Eukaryota; kingdom Metazoa; phylum Chordata; class Mammalia; order Rodentia; family Cricetidae; genus Bramus; species Bramus lutescens. The sequence continues at coordinate 34,246 of LOEQ01006864.1, read as the reverse complement.
AATTTGTGTGTTGTTATTTCGGGTGTAAAGCTAACCGTGTGGGAGCTGGGCCGGACAAAAAGCAAGGCCTTCTCTCCCTCATCACTACAGCAGAATAACTAAACTAAATGCTGGGAAAAAGAAGGTAGAGTCAAAGAGAAGCCATGTAGCCGCACTAGGAACAGATGCCTCTGCTAGAGCCCGCCAAAACTTTACCAGTAGGCCACAACCTCATGATGATGCACAGATTAATGGAGATGGGTTAGTTTAGGATATAAGAGCAAGCTAGCAATATGCTTAAGCTATTGGCCAAACAGTATTGCAAATAATTTAGTTTCTGAGTGATTATTTCATGGTCTGGGCAGCCGGGAACAAATAAGTGGCCTCTTACTACAAAAAAAAAAGCCTCAAACAAAATGGGAGATGAGAACTAACACCCAAAATTGTCACCTGGCCTCCATATGCACTGTGCATTCACACACACACACACACACACACACACACACAAAACTTAAGTGTTTATTTTGGTTTTGACTGTTAATTTTGTTACTGTTGATACATGGCACTAGAAATGTAAAGTCAACTCGTGTTTCAAGGTCTCTGGGAAGAGCTGGGTTAGCAGCTGAGGAGAGGTCTCTGAAATGTTGACTCCTAACTTCACCATGAAACCAAGAGCCCTAGCCTATCCTAGATATACTCACACGAGCTCCCATTAAAAGTGTGTATGTTACTGTAGAAGGCATTAGCACATTTAAAGAAAGTTGTTTACTTTGATTATATGAATTATTTCTTAGCACCAAGGATGAAGTCTCATAGTTTCCTAAGAAGTTAACTACCCATCAAAAGTACCGAGTTTCACAGGAGCTACTCACCCAACAATGTTGGGAGTTCTGGTTGGACTCCAACCTTCTGCTGTCTCTTCTCGGGACAACCATATTTCTAAGAGGATCCAATGATAATTCCAAGGACCAAACACCTTCTATGGCATTAAATTCTGTTACTAAAGTAAAGTAATACGGTGCACTTAAATTGATTAAGTGTGTAACACTGGGCTTTTAAAATATTATTTCCAATTGATGTGGCTATATATTTTATTAGGTACAGTATGACATTTCATTACATATAAATATACACTGTATAATGGTAACTGGCATACACACCACCTCGAATATCTATCATTTTCTTGTAGTACAAAAATTTAAAGCTATCTGTATGGGGCTGGACAGATGTCTCAGAGACTAAAGTGCTTACTGTTCTTTCAGAGGACATGGTCACTCACAACCATATGTAAGTCTACATTCAAGGAATCCAATGCCTTTTCTGACCTCTGCAAGCTCCTGCATGCATGTGGCACACATACATACATTCAGGCATATGTTCTCCCTCTTCCTCTCTCTCTCTCCCTCTCTCTCTCTCTCTCTCTCACACACACATACACACACAAAATTAAACAAATAATTTTGAAAAATTCAAATAATATTTACAGTCTATTATGAAATGCACAATCAACTTTGTCAATAGTAGTTACCCTACTGTGCTGCAAAACATTATTTTATATGTGCAATGTGACACTCACTATTCCTGAGCAGATGTGAACAAATGTAGTAAAAGGGGGGAGCGGGCCCTGCTTTTTGTCCTGCCCGGCTCCCGCATGGCTAGCTTATACCCNAAATGAATACAATTTGTGTGTTGTTATTTCGGGGTATAAGCTAGCCGTGCGGGAGCTAGGCTGGACGAAAAGCAGGCCCGTTCCCTCATTACTACAGAGAGTGAGTTCCAGTAAAGCCAGAGATACACAGAGAAACCCTGTCTCAAAAACAAACAACCAAACCAAACCAAGCCAAACCAAACCAAACAAGGCACCAAATATCATTGCTTTAGGTTTGGCATACACACATGCACACATACATATATGCATTTCCATGTGTATGTACACACACACACACACACACACACACACACACACACCCCTTAGAGGATGCAAACACTCTCCCTACAGCACTCACGGAACTGTATAGCTCACGCCTCACTCAGGAGAGCTGTAGACTCTGCAGTAAGTACTAAGCAGCTTATTTAGGAGTTGTTATCTGACCCACACGGCTCAAATGCTCTACTTGTCTTTGGAGGGGATGACTAATTCAATTCTGTCTGACAGACCACTGGAAGAGGTGTAACTCTGTGAACAGCCGTGGAACACAGCAAAGACACTGACTTTTTAAAAATCTGTCTAGGAGATTAAGGAGGGATTTCAAGCCTTTGTAAGCATCTCCTGTTTGGATGCTTTTAAGGTCTTCCTTTTTCCCTTACAACAGTTCAGCTGTGGGTACAGGTTCTCAATGAAGAGCTGAAAATGTGTTTCTTAGTTTCACAACTACAACCTGCACCTGTGTCTTTTCCTCCACATTCTGATTTGGGGACATCTTGCTTGAAGGAGTATTCTATCATCCCTTGCCTTTGGACTGCCAGGGCTTGGGGTGTTTGTGGAGGGATGTACATGGATGCCAATGGGTGATGATGGTGTCTATATGGACAAATTGAAGTCATTTTCTTCATAGTCTAGAATTGTGATACACACACACACACACACACACACACACACACACACAGTTTAACGCTGTCAGCACAGTTGGCCACACTGTGATCCACACTGATGTTTCAGTGGCTGAGGCAGCCAAGTACAGACGAGACACACTTTGACCCACCCTGGAACTGCTCCTTTGGAGTTGTTTCTTGTTTCTTTCCAGTTTGTGTTTTCAGGAGGTTGTCTTCCCTTGCTATCCTACTGTAAGGTTTATGTCCTTGCTTCCCCTGGCATTCTGACTTCTAAAGGAAGTCCCTGTCTAACTGGTTAGGAGATGTCAGTCAGAGCATCTTCAGATTCATCTCATTATTGTGATAGTTTGTCTATTTCTGATCTTGAGAAAAGTCTTGCCTTGCAGAGGCTCTAATAGCGACGATGATGATAACAGCGTATCACAACACCAAGCTTCTCTCATTTTTCAAGACCTCTTCCTAGTACATCCTCATCTAGAAGTATGGGAGGTAACGTGTGCTTTTAATTATCTTACAGAGGCGACTACAAAGCTGGCAAGGTTCAACTTGCATAAAGTCACAGATCTGTCAAGATTCATTTGGGTCCAGTTTGCTTTGTCTGTTTTCATCACTATAAGCTAGTACTGTGTGGCTCAGTCTTGCCTAAAACTTGCTGTGTAGTCCAGGCTGGCCCAGAGCTTGAGGGCCTCCTGTTTAAGCCTTCCAAGTGCTGGAATTACAGGTGTGCGGTACCACATCAGGCCTTTGTTTGAGCTTTCTTTGAGGATTATTTTCTCCTTGATGTATTTCTTTCCATATAAAGCTGATTGTTTACCATAACAACTCACAATCATAAACTTTCATCAGAATATATCACTTCAAGTTTCCCGGAGAAACTCTGAATTCTATCCTCATGAGCTCAAGCCTTCGACAAAAACAATAGAGTAAAAACATATTAAGATATAGCTAAGCATCTGAGCTTTTGTTTGAAAATAAGTCAGTGAGTATATATGCGCATGTGGACTGTGAATATCTTTAGGCACTGCCTTTTCTCACTCTGGCAATTTGTTACCCCAAGGAGTGATTTATTGTTATTATTTTTCATGCATAGTCAAGCAGTTTCATTAAGTTTCCATATTTATTTCCTAGCCGCATGGCTCTCCTCATAATCTCTTGATCATACTGTGAGCATTCCCGACTGCTGCCTGTGTGAAGGCCATTCCTCACGGTTAGATTCTCTGCTCCTCTTTGCTTCCTCAGAGTCTCTGAACATCCCAGCTCCTCTCAGCTTTCAGGTCCTGCACTGGCTCCTCTTTCCCCTCCACACACCTCTGCTACTTAAAGGAACCCCTTTGCTACCTGTTTGCTATTTAGAGTATATTACCTTGTGCAGTTTATCTTTCCTTAAGGTTCAAAAGGAATTTAAACATTTGTAAGAATAAGAAAAAAATGCATAAACCCTTGAACATCTTTTTCCCAGAACAAACAACTTTAGCATTTTGTCTGCTTGTCTCCTCATAATCATGACTATTTTCTGAAGCATTTGTGATTAAATTGAAGACAAAGCCTCTAGATGTCTTAGCAGCTATTTTCTAAGAAAGTCCAATATTCATCTTGTCACCTTTAAAAAAATAAACTTGAAAATGCTAATTCTTACCTTCTGCTATGGTTTCTGGTTTCTAGCACTCTGTCTTATTCTTTTCAGCATCCTCTCTCTGCTTACTTTGCACAATTGTCCTTGCAAGTTGTCCGTCTTTCCTGCTGGCTGCTCAGTGTGGTTTGAATGTGAAGTGTTTCCCACAAGCTCATGCATTTGAACCCTTGATCACCAGCTGGAGGCACGATTTGGGAAGGTTGAGATACCTTTAGGAGTTTGGAGCTTTACTGCAGGGAGTGGGTCTTGATGGATTATAGCACCTTCCACTTCCTGTTTGTTCTCTGCTTCCTGATTGTAGGATACAATGTGACCAGCAGACCCAGCTCCTGGCGCCATATTTTCTCTGCCAGGATGAACTGTGAGTCAAAATAAACCCTTGAGCTGTTTTCCTCAAGTAGTGGTGATAGCAAAAAATAAAAGCAGAATGAACGAGGTGCCTTAGCTTAGCATTAGAGTTATTTTTAAATTCTGCATCTTATTTTTTTAATTTTAAGATTGTAACTTAATTACATTTCTCTCTTCCCTTTCCTCCTCAAAACCCTCCATATAGCCCTCCTTACACTTCTTCTAATTCATGACATCTTTTTTATTATCAATTGCTATTTTATGTATATTGTATTTGTGTACATATATATATAAAATATATCACATATATCCAAATATAACAAGTTGAAATGATTTAATGTTACTTGTATGCATGTTTTCAGGACTGACCATTTGGCACTGGACAATCAATTGGTTTTCTCTACCCTGGGAAGGACCACCCTTTTGCTCCGAGTTTTCTTTAGTTGCCTGTAGGTTCAGCTTTGGCCTTCTACTCCTGGGTTTCTGTGATTTTATGTAGTTACCTGTTTATTCAGCTTTCAGAATAACAACTCATCTTGCAACCTGAATTCTGTGACGCATCTGCGAAGAGCAGTTTTTTCAGTACTTCCTTGCCTAAAGATGAAAGACATAACTTCTACATTCTGATGTGTGAGAGATGGCTGCTGTCTAATACAAGCCCACTTTCACCAGTAGCCACAATTATGCCTTCTGTAGAATTTTAAAATAGATCCAGGACCCAGAAGTAGATCTGTGCTTTGCAGTTTGTAGCCTTTAGTCTGGAACAATGTCTCAACATTCCTTATTCTTTGTTATTTTCTTTATAATGATGTTTGAAAAATTTACAATACTTCTTTGGACAGTATTTGTTAATTGGAGCAGAACTTGCCCGTTATTGTCCCAACCTTCTTCTTTCCTTTGTGAGACATGGTCTTGACATCTAGCCCAGGCTGGACTCAAACTTGAAAGTCCTTTTAAAAGTATTGTTATTTCTGTTGGAATTATTATTATGTATATATGTGTGCCCACATGCCCACAGTGTGCCTGTGGAAACAAGAAGACAATATTTCAGAGTCAGTTCTTCCCTTCCACCATTTTGTGGGGTCCAGGGATTAAAAGACTTCTCGACTTGTGCACGAAACACCTTATCCGCTGTGCCATCTTAGCAGCTTCAACCTTGCAAGTCCTCCTCTCTCCACTCTTGACAGCTGCCGTTATCAGCGTGTGTCACTGTAATGTTCATTGTTTCCGATTATGTGTTAACGATGACATTCAGAATACTGGCTTGTGTTTTGAGAATTAATATCGCTTATGTGATTTTTCTTGCTCCCCTCTGCTTATCATGACCGGGAAGGTTTGCTATCCATTGCCCCACAGCTGGTGATGAGCAATGATTTGTTTAGGTGGTATCTAGTAGTAGTGAGAGCTAGTTAGTTAAGGTACTATCAATCAGGCATCTCTATTACAGTGGTTCTTATTTTCTGTGTAGAAATATTTTGCTGTTATGAAAACACTTTGTTCTTCATTGAACATGGCTCCAATAGGTTTTCCATATCCATTTATGATATCAATTGTTGTAGTTGCTTGCGGTTGATTTCTAGATTGTTCATTCACTCTATGTCTATCTGTGTCAAGGAAGAGCATTTTTGCTCTGACTTTAGTCAGACGGTCTTAGAATTCATTGCCGTTACTTTTATTTTTAATTTTAATGTCTACATTTTCCCGGGTCTGACAAGTGGGAGCTACTGCTACCTGACTTCTATGGCTACATTAAGTAGCCGTGATTTGGGGCATATTTTCTTTCTGGCTCACCAAAATGACCCAGGCTCCTGTTGAGCTTCCTGACTTTAGCTGTGGGATCAGTCACATCAGAGGAACTCCTATTGCTTCTGGTCAGTGGCAACATTTGAACCAAGACCAGGACTTACTTGTATATTGTTCTGGTTTCAGACTTGTGTTTTAAGTTCTCTATTGATGTTTGTCAGTGTCTTTTCATAGGGCTAATCATGGCAGCTGTCTTTTCTTAAATCCACTGGTTAAGAATAAGGCCACTACCATGATTTTTGAGCCAAGTTTGAAGCAAGCTTTAATTAAATATTGGCCCGGATGGTGGACTGTGGCTAGATCCACGAATTCCTGCAACATGGTGATTATGCACGTCTTTCAGAGACTTATAAAGGCAAACCCATAAGGCTGCCATATTTCCCATTAGGTCCAATCAGGGGCCAACATAACCTGATGCACTTTCTACCTATATACCTCCTACCTACATGCGATCAAGCACATGCAACACACGTGGGTCAAACATACTTGTTTAGGGTGAGACAAACAAGTGGCTTGGTACTTCACACGAACCACAGCCCCCTCTGTCCTTGGGCAAGTGGCGCTCACAGGTTAACTTTAGTCCTGACACTCCCACACACTATTTGGGGGTTCTAGACCCAGAAGTGACCTTAGCTATTCCTTGCCCATAGTTACATGTCACCCATGAAAAGAAGTCATCTAAGAACAGTAACTGCTGGGACTCCTTAGAGAGGCAGATTAGGGTTTAGAAAGAAAGTGCTTTGGCTCCTCATTCACTCGCCCATCACAGAGCACTTGTATCCTCTAAGGGATGCATGCTAGTTGGTGAAGACAACGTCCCCACATTTAGGGGGAAGGTAAGCTTCTGCTGGTCAGCCGGTCATTTTGCTAAGAGGTAGTTTCTTTCTGCTTTGTCTGCTCTTTTCCCCAGAAGATTCAAGACTGTATTTAGGGGCTAAATGCATGCACGCACGCGCACACACACCCACACACATGCATGTATGCATGCATGCACACACATGTACACACAGGCATGAATGCAAGCACATGCATACAAGCACACACTTGACTCTCTCTGGCCAAGCCAGTTCTCCTTGGAGAAAAGAAGAAAGAAAAAGGCTGGAGGAGATTAGCATTTCTCAGAATTGTTATCTCATTACACAAAAGTGAAAGAAAAAGGGTCAAGTCTTCACTGAAACCAAAGAGATCGATAATAAAGTCCTTATGCTATGAAAGCTAGGAAACTATTGGCTTTAGTAGTGCACTGGTCCTTTGTGACTAAGAGTGTGTCCAGGAGGATGCCAACAATTTGAGTAGTTTTCTAATCCTGCTCCTCTGTTTTCTTTGGAAGAAGAGCTTTCTCTAACTTATTTATGTAATGTTCAAAAAGACCCAAGTAAGCCAGGTATGGTAAACCCGATGAGTTGGAGAGAGCGGAATTGTGGAATAGAGGCTAGCCCACTGAGATTGGCTGCGTCTTGAGACTAACGCAAACAATAATCCGTAATACAGTTTGTTATTTCCCACAAAACATCGATCTTCCCAAGAACATAGTGAGTCCTCCTAAACAGTTTAGTCTCGGGGATTGAAGTACGTGTCACAGGCCTGTCTCATTCATTTGATTCTATTATTATTTTTTTTTAGGGCAGAATCTTTCTATCTTCCTATGCTCTTAATTTTTTGATGATAACAGTGTTGAGGATTGAAGCTCAAGCCTTGAACATGCTAAGCAAATCTCCACTGAGGGACTGCACCCACAATGTGCGTCATAAATTCGTCCCTAAATCCATGGCTTTGAGTTCAGTGCTTGAAGCAAAAAATGTTCACAAATGTTTCATGAATGACTCCGCAGTCTTTGGTGTCTGTTCTCACATAATTATGTAGGCCAGGCTCACACATGTAAAATGTCCACATTCCTATGTCTTTAAGAGAACTCGCCTGTATCTCTCAAGAGTGAAAGTCTCAGTAGAGTGCACTCAGCTTTACACTCCAATCTTCCTGTAGTTAGAAGATGCATAGGTCCGTGATTTCCTTCAGATGAAGAGAAATCTTTTCTCCTCCCAATTATTCACAGTCAGATTGGAGCAGGGTTGCTTTCATGAACAAAAAGAAAGTTCTTTTTTGCGAATCTTTTAATGATCTTAACAAGTTCACCATATATTTTAGTTCCATGTCTTGCATTTTTAAAGCTTCTTTTAATAGTGCACTTACAAACCCTTTTTGATTCAAGGTTTTCAAAAGACGGTTTGATTCACATACAGTCTTTCTTCTCAGGTCCCTGTGTCCACACGCATGCAGTTTTATCAGGCTTCTAAAGGAAACCGCGTATCTACCGAGATCGCTTTTGCAGAGGCATAGCTGAACAGCTCCACTTACATTCGCTATGGTTGCTCAGAGTGACACACAGCTCCGCACTTCTTTGAAGTAAGGAATTACACGGAGCTGTCTTCATGCAGTCCGATCCGGAATAATTACCGTCAACGTCTAGCTTCTGCCTTCTAAGACTTAGAGGGTAACAGAGGATTCATGTGGGCAATAAATTGAGTGTGCAACCTTGTTCAAAGCCCCTCTTTCTTTCTTCGTTCCAAACTGGAAGTACGAAAACTTCAGCAGACACTTATTATTTATATATCTAAAAAAGGCCACAGCATCTTACCAGAACCTTGCTCTCAAAAAATACGCCGAGATTGAAGTGTTTGAAGGCATCTAGACTGTTCTCAGTGACACAAAATTATTTGACATAATCTCTGCCTCTTACACTTATTTGAGATGCATTTGCCCACATGATTTAATATAAAAAAATCAAATCCTGAAATATGTGCACATGAACTATAGTAATCTATTTTCCTTACGGTGAGTGTGAAGGGTAGATGATTTGGTGCTGAAGATTCTTACATTGCTTGCTCATTTCTCAGTGTATTTTTCGCATGGAGAAAATCTAGCTTAGTTATGTCTATTAATACTTAAAGCTTGTGATGTCTTAAAATTTTTTTGAAAAGGGACCAAAGAGATGACTTAATAGTTAGGATTACTTGCCACTCTTGCAGAGGACCTAGCTTTGGTTCCTAGGACCCACATAAAGTGACTCCCAACAGTTTGTGACTCCAGTTCCTTGGGATCCACTGTTCTCTTCTGGCCTTCGAGGGCTCCTGCATGCTTGTGGTGCACCCAATCACCTACACTCAGATAAATAAATCTTTAAAGTTTTTGAGGAAAATACAATGACTTTTGAGACCTTGAAAATACACATGAAATTTTCTGTTGAATATAATAATTTCTTGACTTAAATTTCTCAATTATTTCTCAATGGGACCTTGCAGAACACTTTCAGCAAAAATTTGTTTCAGACAAGATCATGAAAAGGATTAAATTGCTTCTCTGAAGAATTTTAAGAATGCTTATTAATGTTCTAAATATTAAATTGTTTACATTTTTAAAGATAAAAAGGCAGAAGATGTATAAAAAAGACCACCAGGAATGATACTCTGTTATTATTCCGTGCGAGCTGTCAAGGGAGAAAAGTAATCAGTTGCATCCTATCCAGATGTAACCACATGTAATAAAGTATGCCACAGTGAAATCTTTACATGAGGTTTTCGGGTGGGGTGGGGGGAGATAGCATCTCTTCAAGATGACCTCTGCAATACTAGCATATGAACAATAAGTTTGCATGTACGTACGGAGACTACATTCTGAAACACAAACTGCAGTCATTTTCATCTTGAGTGGGAGTCAGAGGGAAAAAGGTAGAGAGGGAAGTGAGACTGGGCTCTCTAAGGCGGTGGCTGGATAAGCAGAGGCAGGGTACGCGTCTACACAGGACCAACAGGGCTAAGGGAACCCAGGGGCCCTAGAAAACATCAACCCCAAAGCATAGTTAGTAGACTTCTGAACCCATTCCCATCCTTGACTCGGTTTAACAAAGCTATTGCTTTAATTTTCTCTGCATTTATCACTTCTGTGTTTCCTGGACTTTCAGTTCTTTGGAATGACTTTGGTGGTGTCCTAGGAAACCATCAGCACCCATGTTACAATTTTCAATATGTCCCACAAGCGAAAACACTGTTAATTTGAACTTACAAAAGAAAAACATCATCTTGAAAAATGCGTTAACTTTCAAAGCTTTTGGATTAAAATATATTTTATTTCAAACAATCTGTTTTTAGAAAGATGAAAGATGTCTATGTGTTCATTGACATGTATCTGGAACACATGGATACTATATTTGGAATATGCAATGTCCTAGAAAGACTGGACCCTGCTGTGCTATTGGGACGTCCCTTCTCACAGGGGAACCTGGTTACAGGATAGGTTGCTGGGGACATGCCCTGCAAGGGATATTGTAACTATAGCTCGTGTCTCTCTCTCATGCACTGTTTAGCGGTCATGAGGCGGGTAGCCTCTACCACTCACCCCTGCCGTCACCTCCCATGCTGCCACAGTCCCATAGCAACAGCGCATGGAGATCTCAGAAACCCATACCAAGGAAAGGGTTCCTGCTCAGAAGCTGATTGTCTCCAGCCATTCTTCACAGAGAGAAGAATGCTCACCAGCACAGCAGAAGTGCACCAGAAAAAGAGTTTGAGGAATGTTAAATCCAAATTTCCTTTCATATTTTTTTCTGTACATGTTTATATTTATGACATACAAAGCCACAGAGATGAGCATTGTACATATTCTGGGATTGGAGTTATTTGTATACAGTTTTATGACTATTATACTTCATCAATAACTTTCCAAGGTATTAATATTCTACAATTTATCTACTTTTATTTTATTTATTTATTTTTTTTACTTTTTGAGACAGGGTTTCTCTGTAGCTTTGGAGACTATCCTGGAACTAGCTCTTGTAGA
>LOEQ01006864.1:0-14595 GCA_001685075.1 Bramus lutescens | reverse complement strand
GCCAATGGCTTAGCAGAGTAAATTCAGGAGGGAAATCAGAACAGAAATAGAAAGTGGTGTTAAAAAGGTGCCATGTTGCTACCCCAGGAGACAGATGCCAGAGCTTTACCTGGTAAGCCGCAGCCTTGTGGTGATACAGAGAATAATAGAAATGGGTTAATTTAAGATGTAAGAATTAGTTAATAAGAAGCCTGAGCTACTAGGCCAAGCCTTGTTGTAATTAAAATAGTTTCTTTGTGATTATTTGGGTCTGAGCAGATGAGAACAAGCAAGTAGTCTCTGCTTACAACTATGTAAATATTGAGTAATTCATGTTACTCTATATATCCTACATGCATCTTTATGTTGTTACATTGTTTAGAAACAATATATGCATATGTGTATAGGTACACACATGCTTTTGTTATCTATGTAATTTAAAATATCCAATAATATAAGTTATAAATATTATTGCATATATCATACCTTATAAATATCTTATTTTTCTGTGCTTTTGGTTATGATGTCAACTAACATTTCATTTGGTATAAATATAGTTTCTGTACTTTACAAATTGATCTCTTTCAGTGCTCCCATTTCACTAAACCTCAAACTGCAGTTTAATTATTTCTTCATGTTTAGAAAACACTTTTATGGCAATTTTGTTTTCTTTTTTAAATTTAAATAAAGCTTTTTTCATTTATTTTACATACAAACCAGTTTCCCCTCCCTCCTCTTCTCCCATCCCCTCCCCTTTAGAAAACATATTTATTTGGTTGGAGAACATTTCTTGGTAGCTGGTGAATTGTGTATTCACTTTCATTTGTTATTTTGTTCACTACTTAGTAAGCATGTATTGACCACTTATCCAGGAGCCACAGGGCATGTGTGGGGTTTGAGGATACAGAAGTGAAGAAGGCAGAGTGAATCTTTCCTATGAGATTCAAGTACTGACTGTCACCCCAAGGGCTCTCCAGCAGAGCAACAATGAAACCAGATATGTAGTTGACAATCTTCTGATAGCCATATTATAAAAAGAAAAAAGATGAAGTTAATGTTGACAGTACATTTTACCTCAGGAGGCATAAAACCTTTATTATCTCACATATTATTCAATATATCAGTGAGATAATTTGCATTCTCCATTTATATACTGACATTAAACTCTGTATATAGTTTGCAGTGACTGCACATCTAAATTCTGAGTAGCCACATTCATGTTGTCAATAGTCAGCATAGCTGCTGCCTCCTGTCCTGAACAAGTCAGCTCCTTTAAGGCAAGCAGCTCCTGCCACACACTGCAGCAAATGGACATTTAAAGAAGGAAGGGATCATATTCCTTTCAGTCCTTAGTTAAATGGCCCTGGATATTTTCAATACATTCTAGTATCCCAAAGGTATCCGTTAGTATTAAGAGGAAATTGTTTAAATCAGTGATTCTTAATGGGGATGTTAGAATTCTTTAGTAGAGGGTGGAAGACATTGTGGTTGAGATAGTCTTGGGGACTGATGTGTTCCTACTTCTGCTGACTTACTTTTGCTCTAGACTTTTAAAGAAAGTCTGAATTTTAGGTTTTAGAGTGCAACTGAATCATAAATAAATTCTCAGAGTCTAAATTGGGATGACTTTAAAAATATTAAGATATTAACATAGACACACAATGATAAAATACACACAAGCAAGACTCTGGAGGGAGCGACGCTTTGCCTTCCAGGAACCTTCACTCCTACTGCTCCGGGGAGCTCTGAAATGCACCTCTAACAGCCTGATAGCCACAGCCTGAACACCGATGCACCGCGGCACTGGAAGGGTTTCCGCACACAGGGCTAGATATTGTCTTATATTTCAAGGTGAATCTAGTTCCTATGGTAATATGCAAGTGTGGTGCAAGTGCAGCACTTCCTGAAATGAAGTCCAAATAGAAAAAAGTGACCTCACCGAGGCCAAAAGAACACACAGAAACAGCACAGGTTTCAAAGCAAAGGGCGAAATCTTCATTTGTAGTTTCTCTGCTGGGAGAAGTTACTCAGGGTTTGGGCTGGTGCATCTGCCACGCATGGAGTATGGATTAATGCACACACAAAGAATTTAGAGGAATTTAAGTTGCTTTACTTTTCTCCTTCTTAGTAAAGTGTTCCTATTCCCGTCATAAGAAGAGCGAACATTCTCTCCTTCCCTGCCTTGTCCCAGACCTTGAGCATCTAGCTTGCTTGCAGTCAAAACAGCAGTTGACTTGTGCAGGCATCCCTAAACCTGTAGAAAATCTCTAGGGTTCTTTCTTAGATCATCAACTGCCACATTTTCTTCCCCAATTTCACAGCAGCTCCACACTTTGAAACGTGGGAAGGGCTCATCCCTGAAGACTGTGAGAAGGTGTGCGTACAGTTTTATGAGAATATCTTCTCTTTCATTACTGAGTGGTGGGGGATGTACTAAAACTTGCCAGAGTAAGTGTGTGTTATAAATCTGTGATGGAGAGGGTAGGGGTCTGGAGGAAAAATGCACCGCTGCTATCGTTGCAACTACCGCCATTGCCTATAAGAAATCTGAAATCAAAAGAAGAAGCCGGCGAGCTAAAATTAACTCGAAGTCCCCAGAAGCTGACAAACAGCTACCGTGATTTAGAGCCGAGCGACATCAAGTCCAGTGTCGAAATGAGAAACGTGGAGGACAGGCGTTTTTATGTTGGCTGTAATTGGACAAGGGAAGACAATGATTTGTGGAAGGGTGATGCTAATGACAGCAAGCCAATGTCAAAAGCCCTGTGCGGGAAGGAGAAAGCCCAGAGACAGAGCATATTGTACCCAGCTTGAGCTTAGGAGGGGGAAGATCCCGTGCCAGAAGGAGAAAAATGTAAATGTGGAGACTTATGTCTCTGGCTGGGTTCCTCTTCTGATTGGGTGGTCTCTCCACGCAGGCTAACTGTGGGCTTTTGCGGAACGCATCACCCCCTCAGCCCGCGCGGCTGTTCCAGGTGGTATTTTATAACTTCCCGTTTTCAATTATAGTAGCATGCAGCTCCAAGTCCTGCTGCATGGGACATAACTTTATGCTTGAAAAAGAACCAATTTCTTTTAGTGATCAATTTTTCGTTATCATTTGGTCAGATTGTGCTCTTCATCCTTCCAGATGGCCTCCGGTCCTGGACCTGCTCGGTTAGCACACTGTTTCCCACCCCATTCACGTCTGCCCAGGCTGCCAACTCCTCCATTTCTCATGGGTCGTTTTCTCTGCTACCTAACCTTGGGGATGAGTGTGAAACTATTTGTTTTTCCTGTTTGGATTGACTCTTTTGTCAAAATAATAACCAAAGAACCTTTATTTGTTTATTTGAGTGATTGTGAGAACATGAAAGTGGGTGGGCACAGAGGTGGGGAGAATCTGGGAGAGTTTGGGGGGAAGAATATGTTTGAAACAATTGTATGAAATTTTCAAATAACTAAGACACAAAATTCCTTAAAAAGTAAAATAAGAGACTAGAAAACTCTAATATATATACACACATATGTATAAATGTATACACAATATATATATATATATACACACACACACACACATACATATGTATATATTCAATACAGGGTTTCTCTGTGTAAGAGCCCTGACTGTCCTGGAACTCACTCTGTAGACCTGGCTGGCCTTGAACTCATAGAACTCTGTCTACCTCTGCCTCCTGACAGCTAGCATTAAAGGCATGCACTGCCACTGCCTGGCCCAGATGTTATATACATATATTTTATACTGAATATGTTCCCCTACAAAGACCCATCTGTTGAAGGCTGGTTCCTGAGTGACACAGTTGACAGGTGATAGAACTTTTATTTTCTTTGAGACGGGGTTTTCTCTGTAGGTTTGAACCTTGTCCTGCGACTAGCTCTTATAGACCAGGCTGGCCTCAGACTCACAGAGATTCACCTGCCTCTGCCTCCCGAGTGCTGGGATAAAAGGTGTGTGCCACCACCACTTGGCCAAGATGGTAGACCTTTTAAGAGGAGGACAAGCTAGGAGGTCCTTGAGTCAGGGAGTCCATACCCATTAATGGGGTTGGGAACACCCTTCCTCTTCGTTTTCCTTTCTTGCCTCCCAGTCAAGATGTGAGTGCATATTTTGCCATGATCTGCTGCCCCAGGGCCCAAGGCAGCAGGCCTAAAAGAGTAGATCTGCTCAGCCAGGGACTGGAATCTCCAGAGCTGTGGATCAAGGAAATGGTTGTTGGGTAGGATTTGGTTACCTTATACATTTTTCTATTTATTTATTTTACATTTTAGTTATGTGTATGTGTATTATTGTGTGACTATACACACATAGGTGCAGAAGCCTGTGGAGGTATGAGGCGTTACTGGTGTCTGTGAGTTCCCTCACACGGAAACTAGAGATCAAACTTCAATCCTGTACAAATTCGGTAAGTGATCTTAATCAGGACAGCTTCCCTCCAGCCCTTACATGCTTGTTATGGTTGTTCAAAGCAATGACCAACACTAGATTTCGAAAATGTTTATCTTGTGAGAATTTCATACATATATATTTATAAATACATACAATTATATATTTAAGTCTTAGTTATATAAGTTATAATTACATATGTAATATATGTAATCACATCTCTCCTTTCTCTGTTCCCTCGCTGAACTCTTCCCATAACCCTCCTCCTCACATTTCACTTCCTGATTTTATGTTATCCTCTTCTTCTAATTTTTCTTTTTTTCAGTAACCCAGTGAGTTTGATGATTTCCATACCCACAGGGGTGTAAGTCCATCTGGAGCATGAGCAACCTGCCTGGGGCCTCACCCAAGAAAATAACTGCCTCTCCCTCCCCCAGCAACTGCTAATTGTTAGTAGCTCCTCAGCTAGGGTGGAGCATCACGAACAGCCCCCTTCCATGCCGGAATGTTGACTGGAGTGATCTTATACAGATCTTAACAGTCAACTGCACATCTTGGGAGTTTGTTGGGCCATGGGCCTGTCGTGTCCAGAAGCCATTGTTTCTCAGCAGTCCTCCCTAACCTCTGCAGCTTCCAGTCTTTTGGCTTCTTCTATGGGATGTTTCCTGAGCCATGGGGTGGGGAGGATGTGAAATAGATATCCTACTGAGAGTTGAGTGCTCCACAGTTGCTTACTCGCTGCAGTTGTGGGTCTCTGAAGAACAAGGTCTTGAGGATTGAGAGCCGCACCAATCTATAGTAAGGATAAGTATTTAGAAGGCAGTTGGAAACTATGTTCAGTTAGCAAAATAGCACTAGTAGATTCTCTTCTAAGACCTATGGCCTCCCCAGCCAGGCATCTTTTCTGGCTTGAGACCCCTCTTGAAGAGTAAGCCTTAGATCCAGTTAGAAGGCTGTTAATCACCCTTATGACTTTCATGTCAGTATAGTTCCAGTGGGCATACTTTCCCAAATTGATCATCATTGTAGTTCATAGGGTTTATAAGATAAGACGATTGATGATCTTTCTGCCTTAGCAGCCTGTATAGCACAAGGCAGAATTAGGAAAGCAGCCAGGCAACAGGAGTATGTGTTCGGGTCACCACCAACTTAATTTCTTTGCAATGTGGCCAATGGGAGTGGTGTCTTTCTCAGTAGGGTTTTACCATCAAGTTTTGGTAGACAAGCAAGAGCAGTGGCAGGAGCCCGTATTGTTTAAACAATGTCTTCCCAGCTTTCTAAGAAGCCCTTCTAATATGTTCCACCCTGGTGCCAGACCATAGTTTGAAAGAGCGTTTCTGAGAATTGTCTCCTGGGAGATTTATAGTTGGGTACTGAGCAGGCCTGAACTAATTCCCTATAGAACATAGTCAGGACTTGCAAGTCCCTAATGGATATCTTCTGGAGAGTTATCCAACAGCTCTTCATTCTGAGGGAGTAAAAGGCACGGTGTAAGAGAAGAGCGGAGAAGACATCTAAACTTCTACAGAAAGGAGACCTTCCAGGAGCAGATGAGAGCAGCTGTTCATACAGAGATTATTAGTTACTTTTGCTCTGTTGAAATCAAGTGCCCGACAGAGACCACTGAAGGGAGGAGAAGTTGTTTTCTGCCACAGTGTAGGGGGTAGAATCCATTGTGGTGGGGGAGGCTCAGAAACTGGAGCAGCTCTGTCCGTGGAGACTGGGATTCCAGTGTCTGGTCACTTTGTGGTGGGAGACAGGAAACAGGAAGCTCAGGCAGAAGATGAGACATGCATAATCCTCAAAGGCCTGTTCTTACTTATCCTCCTCTGCCAACTGTGTGTCCTACCCCTAATATTCCACAACCTTTCCAAAAGAGCCTGGGACCTAGTATCGAAACAGATGAACCTGGAGTTTGTGTGATTTTATAATTCAAACCTCAACAGACAGCACATTTTATATTTTGATTAAAAAATAACTTTGACAATCTATTTCAGTGTGATCAGAATGGCAAAGAAATTAGTTAAGGACCATAGGAATTATACACATGTTATTTTAAGCCTCTTTATTTTTGCCCTACCTACATCCTTTCTTTTAATAAAAAAAAAATATTTTCTGTTTAGGTGGTAAATCCCATGGCTCCAAATTCAGGACAAAGACTGTCTACAACAAATTTCTTTCTCCTACCACTTTCCTTCAGCTAAACAACCCTCAAAGTAATAAGAAAAGTTCTTGGTTATCTTGAGGGCCCTTGTTTATTCTTGGGTATCATCTTAGTTTGGATTGTAACACAGTCTCCCAGACATTCACTTTTAAACAGCAAAAGTTTATTTCTCATAGTTCTGGAGATGGGAAGCCACGTAGGATGATGGTGAGGCCTTCTGACTTCAGAGTTCTAGAATCTTGACAAGGCAAGACAGTAAGCTAGCTCTTCAACTCTTCTTGAAGAAACTCCATTCAGGAAGACTTCATTGTCTCTTGACAAAAGTTAGGGTCGTCTGGAAAGAGGGAGCCTCAATTGAGTAAATGCCTTCATAGGTTCAGCCTTTAAGAAAGTCTGTGGAGAGATTTTCCCAATTAATGATTGATATAGGAAGGCCCAGAACACTGGGTGGCTCCATCCATAGGCAGATGTCCCGAGTTGTATAAAAGAGTAAGTTAACAAGGCACAGAGAGCAAGCCAGTAAGCAGAGTTACTCCATGGCTCTGCTATTCCTGCCTCCACATTCTTGGTTGAGTTCCTGCCCTGGATTCCCTCAATGTTGGACTTTTAGCTTAGGAGCCAAATAACCCCTTTTCTTTACAAGGTGCATTTGGTTGTTATGTTTCTTGCAGGAGAAACCAAACTTGAACGCCCCTCAAGGTCCTCATACTCAAATGTCATCACAGAGGAAATTAGATCAGAGCATGCGAATCTTAGATCCCAGAGTGGGGGGCCACAAACATCCAGACCACTTCTTTGAACATAATTGCAATCAAAGCATCTTTCTTTCTACAAATATTTGCCTGCCATTATTACACATAATGGTTTTAGTCTGACAGTAGACACTGAAGATGTAAAGAGCTTTTTAAAAATGGCTGCATACTATTCTCATATAGGTCTTGATATAGCCAGCAAATCCACATCTGTGAGCTTTAGGGTTGTTTGAGCCTCTGTTCACTTTAAAAAATGTTGCAATGCATTTTTTTTCCTAAAATGACCAAATGTCTAGACTCCTAAAAGTGGGATTTCTCCACTTGATGTGTATTTATAAATGTCCTGCACAGGAGGTCTCGTCCTGAAGTGTCCCTGCAGTATATATTAGCAGGTCTCAGAGCTGTGCAGCTCTGAACAAATTCTGCTTCACTACTACAGCATTTTTATTATGAGTGAATTCTGAATGTCATTTCAGACAGATAGCATCTATCTTCCTACGTAGATAATGGGCTCATGTTCTTTGCTGTTTTCTGAGTGTGTTACTAGACTTTCAAAACTGATTTGTAGATGCTCTTTATATATTGTAAGAACTGTCAACATATGCTACGTGGCGGCAGTAAAGGAAGGCTTGTGAAAATGGCGCTGATCAACTAAGAACTGACGGGGATCAAGGCGAAAGGAGAGGAAACCAGCTGGCATGTGAAGCTTCCTTCTTCTTGCACCACAGGTCAACCTATTGCTGTTAATTTGACCTGGGCACATCACTCTCCATCTTCAACTCCGTCTGACATCATCGTACGCTCGGGATAACGCAGAATGCTTCTAAGCCTTCAGCCTTGACCTTGGCAGCATCTTTGGTCCCCCCGTTCTTAGACTTATATCTTCCTGGACTGTTTTGCTCGGCTCTCTAGTCTGCACTGTGGGACTGTAGAGCCTCCAATTGTGTCAGCTATCTAAAATTCCTGTTTATGACAACTATACATCTGTTGCACTGGTTTGCTTCCTCTGGCAAGTTCTGACTGACATATTAAGTGGGCGCTTGGCTCTTCATGGCATGGCTGTACCTCTCCAGATTTCTTTATTTTGCCTTTGCTTGGTGAATTTGGCCAGTCAGAAATGAAGGCTATGTGTATAGCTGCATTTATCCATGTATTTTCTGTTTTATTTTGTTTTGAGAAAGAGTCTCATTATGTAATTTGAGCCTCCCTTGAATTTGCTATATAGTCCACACTGACTTCCTGCTTGTGATCTGCTGTGGCCTGTCAGCCTGGCATTGTACGTGTGCATTACCATGCAGGGTAAACATTTATTCATGTTTTGTGTTTAACTTCTGAGCGACTTTTATTTTTGAAACTTGAGATGGAACCCCCGGCCTTCTTCCTTGCCCATATTGAATACATGTTCTACATTGAGCTGCACCCAGCTCAGCATTCTGACTTTTTTGTTTTTTAAGTAAGAGAAAGACTTTTCTCTTTTGGAATGATGACAAATTCTAAAGATTCTTCCTAGCATCTTAATGGTTTATTTCTCCCTGTAAAAATCAGACAAACCAACCTCTAATTATACCAAAGATGGCCAAGGTATAAATTCAAAGCACTCAGATCTGTTTGGACTGGATATGATTAGGAGAGATGGTCATGCTTAGTTCCATAAAGGTTTCTCCTTGAGTCTATCTTCAGAGGTCATCTGTGGTGAATTGGGTCCTGCCCTCTCCAACTTCCTCATCCATTGCGCTTGGAGCAGAAAGCATCTGAAGTCGACGAGGATGTTATGTAGGTATAATTGAGGATAATGTCTCCCTCCTGCCTACGAACATCACTAAAATGAGAACTTAATATTAGTTTGCGCAGTGCTGTAGAAAGCAATTGGAGGCACATATACTGAAATAGATCTGATATCATTAACTTTAAGGTTAAATGCCTGCTCAGTGAGTTACCTGCACAAGTAAATTAAATCAAACGTTTAATGTTAGCTATGCAGGTTATTTCATTTATGAAGGTTAAATAGCTGAATTTCAATTTAATTTTTTTTTTAGCTCTGCCATGGAGGAAGAATTCCTGTTGTAAATACCCTTCTAAATTGCTAAAGGAAAACATCTATGAATATTAATGATTTGTTTTCTCACCTTTTCAATGTGGTAATGAAATGATGACAGGAGGCAAGTACTATAAATTAACTACTTGAGTGTTAAAATATAGAAGACAAAAAAAATAATATGAGACTAGCATAATTGACATGAAGCGTTCTAAATGGATTGCCTATTGGCAATCATTGGGATTCACATTGGTGGGAGATATATCACTGTTTCAAAACGTGGAGAAAACTAGATTGCAAGAAGGAAATGTGTGTTTGGGCTCAGGGTTTCAGTTCGTGTTGTTGTTTACTGTTTTGTCTGTGCTGAAGCTGAATGCCATGATGGGGAGACAGTGGTAGAGTACAGGTCTTAGCTCATGGTTACTCATGGTTACTAGAGGGCAGGAGATGGGGTGGTGCTAGGTTCCCAGTAGCCTCTTGCTCCTTGGTGACCTGACCCTCTCTCCTGTAGGCCCAGCTTCTGAAGATTCCTCTCTCTCTCACCTCCAATGGATAGAAATCAAATCTTCAACACATGAACGTTAAAATTTAAGATCAAAACCATAACATGAAAAAAAAGGACCAGAGAGATGGCTCTCTGCCAAAGGCTCTCTTTGCCAAGCCTGATGACCCGAGCTTGCTCCAACCCACATGGTGGAAGGAAAAACAAAAACAACAAAAGCAAAAACAGACTTAGATAAGTTGTTCTTTAACCTGTACAAGCGTGAATACTACCTGAGCAGACACACAAGCACACACACACACAAACGGTTTTTTTAAACATTGAAGATTTTCAGAGATAAGCATACTTAAATTTTAATCGGTGTTAGATATTTATATCAGTTTTCAGTTGAGATTATTTAGTCATTATTAAGACAGCCATGCTCATATAATAATAACTACAAGGTTGTATTCTTCTTTTTAAGAATATTTTGGGGGGTCTGGAGAGATGGCTCAGCTGTTAAGCACACATGTTGATGGCTGGGGTGAGGCTGCAGTGACTGAGAACCCTGGCTGCTCTTTGAGAGCACCTCGGTTCAATTCCCAGTACCCACACTGTGGTTCCTAACAATCTGTCTTCTAGTCCCAAGTAACCTGTTGCCCTTTCCTGCTATGAAAGGCACTGGACACGTGGTTCATAGATACACATGCAGGCAAAACTGCCCATACGCACAAAATAGCAATTATGCTTTAAATTAAGAAAAGAACACTTGTTGCTTTTGCAGAATACATGGGTTTGGTCCTAGAACCCACACAGTGCTACACAACCATTCATAACTTTTGGTCTAAGGAATCTAATGTCCTCTTCTGATCTCCATAGGCACCAGGCATATATATATATATATGTGTGTGTGTGTATGTATGTATGTATATATATACACACACCACACACACACACACATATATACATACATACACAAGCAAAATAAATAGTCCTTCAAATAAGTTTTTATTAGCATATATTAATTATACAAAACAGGCTTTTTGTATTATTATATATGTATATAATGAATAATGATCATAGTAACATGCTCCATTGTCCTCTCATTTTCCTCCCACTCCTGACAACCCCTTTCCTCTTTCCAATTGGTCTTGATTGTACTTTTATGCCTTTTTTTGGTGGTTGACTGAAGGAGTTTAATTAGGGTTGCTTGGAGGAGAATGGGTGAGAGGTTATTCAGAGGAGGAGGAGTTACACTATCGAAGACAATGTCTTTTCTTCCAGCAACTATGGCCTATAGATCCTTAGGGAGGCGTGAAGGTTCATGAGGACCTCCTCTTAACAATCAGTACTGTATACAAATATCCAGGGAAGGGTGAGCCTTGTAAATCCTTTCTACCTTTATGGAGAAAAGTTCTCAGGTTCAATCTTGTGTAGAACCTGAGCAGGCAACCACAGCAGTTGGGAGCTCAAGGCTGCAGTGACCTTGCCAGACCTACAGGAAAGCATCTCACAACACATGACTCTTTCCCTCAGCTTCCTATAGCCTCCCTGTTCCCTCTTCTGCACTTTCACCTTAGCTACAAAGGAAGAGACATGGGTGTCTTATGGCTGAACATTCATTTCACATCAATTATTCTCAGCATTTGGACAAGTTACAATCCCCCTACAGCATTTGCCACCAATGGCAAAAACAATCTTCTCTGAATAAAGTGGGAAGCAGCATTGATCTTTGGGTAAAACCCTGAATAATTAGAAGGCAGTTCAAGAGGAATATCATGTCCATTAAGCAACATAAGAGATTTACTGTAACAGATGTGAATTCTGTCCTGTGGAGTGGGCTTCAAATTCAACCAAAAAGTGCATGGTTACCCCCAAATTAGTCATGTTATTATACCAGCAGGCATATGTTGTGGAATAGAATATTTTTTTAACTAAGTAAAGATGTGTTGCATTTGTTTGTGTTGCAGAATACTTGTTTAATGATGTAAATATGGTTGCACTTTTTTATGCTGCATTAGTTTAACTATGTAAAGATGTGCTGCTTTTTTTTTTTTTACCTTGCCTGCCTAAGGCACCTGATTGGTCTGAGAAACAGTTGAATGGTCAATACCTAGGCAGAGGAGGGATAGGTGGGGTTGGCAGGCAGAGTGAAAAGAGGGGAGCAGATAGTTAGGGGACAGTCAGCCAGACATGGAGGACGCAGGAAAGCACGATGAACAGTACTGACATGAGGCAAATAAGTCTTGGGCCAGCACATAGATTAATAGAAATGGATTAATAGAAGTTAAAAGAAAGGCTAGCTAGAAACAAGCCTAAGCTAAGGTTGGGCTTTCATGATTAATAAATAAGTGATGGGGAGCTTCAGCCAATGGCCTTTGAGGTGCTGGACCAGATTTGGAGCTTGCTTCGAGTTCCTGTCCTGACTTCCCTTCCCCATGGTCTGTGACCTGTACGCTGAAGTAAGTCTTCCCTTCCCCAAGTTGCTTTTGGTTCCTGTCTTATCCTAGGAACAGAAAGCAAACCAGAACAGGTGGAAACGACACGGAATGTGTAACCATCTGTTTTAACAGCGTAGAGATTGAACCGTGCTCCATACAAACGAACGTTAACTTGTGGGAAGAACTCACAGTCATCCGCTGCACAGGTGTATAGTTTTGTCCTCGACGTCCCCTGTGCACAGCTGCTAGCCACAGATCTCGAATTTCTTGTTAGTTGGTCTTTCTGTATTGCCCAACTTCCTATACGTGAGTAAAAGATTTAGTTCCTTTTCTTTGCCTTCTTAGGAGAAAAGTCTCCTGAAGAAGAAGTCTTTACAAGGTTCAACTCAACTATCTCAGTAGGCTTGAGTGTGGACTCACGGCTGGGAAGAAGAGGTGGCGTGGAATGGAAGTTTGTGCCCTCGGTGCATTGAAACAGGCTCCAACTTTCCCCGCCATCTCAAATTCAATGGTTAATCCATTGTTAACACTTCACAGTCATTTTAAATTACACGTATACTTTACTGCCATATGTAAAATAAGCATATAAATAATTTCTAATGTGTGCGAAAACCTTTTATTAAATTATCTGATGACAGGAACAAGTTTTCTTGAAAGGGCAATGGAGTCAGAGGAGTTTTATGTGACTTAATCAGCCAGATTCTAGATGTGATTTTGCAGATGCATTTCATTAGCCAGCTGAATCTGGTTCTGCGTTCCCCTCTTGATGTGGGAGATGAACGGAGGTATTTCTTCCTATCCCAATGTGGGGAGCGGAAAAGCTTCGTTCCTTATAATTTTATTCTTCAGGATACTTAAGCCTCATCAATGGAAAAAAATCAGTACTAGATTTGGATTTCTTTTTATTAGTTAACGGGGGGATATCTTTGAGGGTGGAATAAAGGGTGTCAGTTGGACTCAGTGACCGGTCATTGACTTAGGCACACTCAAGCTTTCAGTATTTCGTGATGTATTTCTTGAAACTTCTATGACTGAGTACAAGGTTTGCTCAGACTTGGTGTGTGATATGCATGTGCCATTTGGATGTTTGTTCTTGATGTGCAATGGTTTAAATTAGAAAAAAGAAATCACAATTTTCAGAGAGTTAATCTCTGCTTCCAGGCCATGGGTTTGGGCCACAGAAGTCATTTTAATATTTATGGGGTTGCTTTCATGTGCAAAAGTGGCACAGGTCAGTGGGGCACAGCAAAGCAAAGCGGTCCAGTCACATTGACTCTCAGAAGAAACATTTGCTTGTAGAGAGGAAAAGTGGAGGGCAAGATGATGGAGAGATGGCTTCTTGGGTAAGAGTGCTTGCACAATCATGAGGGGCAGAGTTGGGATCCCAGCATCCATGTAACAAGCCAGATGTCCTGTGAACTCCTGCAGTTCTGAGGCCCTTTGCTGTCCTCCATGCTCACAGAGGACCTTGTGTCTCACTCTCCTAAGGCTACTCTTACATGGACATACACACATATAAATAAATAAAATGTAAAATCTTGGAAGGGAATACTTTGCCTTCTGACTGCAACTGAGAGGTCTTTGATCTAGTTTTTCATGGGGGTTGATTATACTAATTTTTTTGGTAATATTCCTCCTTTGTGATTGAGCTAATTTGGTGACTTTCTGATCCTTGCAGCATAAGGAATCAGAGCCACATAAATCAAGGATGACAATGTGTAAAAGCAGCCTTCTCAGCATCCTCCCTTTCCTACTTATCCAGGCCCAGCATCCAAGGCAAGAGAACTGGATGGATTGCTGGGTCATATCAAGAAGATTTCTGACAGCTCTGAATCCAGTCATTCCATACTAGTGCTTCTGTTATTAAAGCCTGATAGGAAAGTGGTGTCCCAGCAGATTCCAAGAAGGATTGGTTAGCCTTGATGGGGCTCAGGACATGTTACCCAGCAAACTTCATCTTGGCATTGAGGAAAAAGCATGAGAAACACAAAGAATTTCTGTGTCTGCTCCTCCTAACCCATCCCCTGAAGCAGATCATAAAAATTTAAGCCTAAAATACTAAATTAGCACAGCCAAGAAAGATCCATTACCAGAATCAGGGATGAACACAGAAGATCTTTGCAAATCACCCCACCCCATCCCCAGAATGAAGAAAGCAATGGGTTTATATGGGAAGCCTATCCATGTCCAGGTAGGTCAAGCTGCCTTTCTGAGCGTGCCCAGTTTGTGACCATCTTTTATACAAAAGGAAGGTGCATTTTTAGCATCCTTGGCTCTAAGAGGATAGGAATCCCTCTGGGAAAGGTCAACTCATGTCATCAAATTTTAGCTGAAAATAAAGGAAAGGACACTAGTTTGC
>LOEQ01006863.1:97849-123826 GCA_001685075.1 Bramus lutescens | reverse complement strand
TTTCTTTATTAACCAATGAAAGTAACACGTAGACAGATGACCCTCCTACATCAGCTCCACAGACTGCCCTAGCCACACAACTGTCACCCACATTCAGAGGGCCTAAGTTGGTTCTATGCAGGTTCCCCTGCTGTCAGGCCTGAGTCTTTGAGCTCCCATTAGCTCAGGTCAACTGTTTCAGTGGGTGTCCCCATCATGGTCTTGACTGGTTTGCTCATATTATCGCTCCTCCCTTCCTTTGACTGGACTTTGGGAGCTCAGCCCAGTGCTAGCTGTGGATCTCTGCCTCTGCTTCCATCAGCTGCTGGGTGATTGCAGATATTTCACAGTTTTGTTTTTAGAGCCTTGCACTCTTGTATACTTGGTGTATGAGCACCCAGGCTTCCCTCCACCCTCCCCTGGCCACCACCTCCCTCCTACCATTATGTGGGAAGAAGCTCTGTGTTTGCTAAATGGCAAAACAGCCTTTACTTGAAGGTGTACACTACAGTTCTGCACTGAGCCTTTATCCCAGGAACATTTTCTTTCATGGAAAATGATCATTTCTTCCAGGAATATATAATTTTTTCAAGTACATGAAGTTTTAAAAATGAAACCACATATCACACAAAATGATCTTTGGTTTTATAAGAGTGGAATTTTTTTATAGTCTGTGACTGTTCATTATCTTAAAACCTATTAGTTATAACAGGTAAGCCTGAAGAATAAGGAGGTTTAAATTTAACCTAGACAAAATATCTCACTATAGTTAGGTTTTGAAACTGTGCCAGTAAATTTGTATTTGAATGAATCTTGAGCTCATGTTTGAAGGAAAAGCTTTCCACTCTAACTGTGTAAAGCCATTATTCAAATTCCAGTAGACATGTGTAAGAGCCAGATTCCACATAACATAGTTGTGGCATTTTGGTGGTAGTGGGCGGGGCTTTTGATTCCTAATGGCTGACCTAATGTGCAGTGTTTTCTTCTTGCAGCTGAGGGAAGGAAACTCATTTTCTAAGAATTTCATTCAGCAATATGCTCACACTATGCTTCTCTTATTGCTATCTCTCCTACAACAGGAGTACCAGGGATCTATCAGATGGTAGCTATCATTGCTAAAAAGTACAAGCTAACTTGGGTAGAAAATAATGTAATAGCTTTAGTAATAGACTACAGTAATGCCTAGTGTAAAAACAGTGGAAGGAATTACTTTTAATTTTTAATGGGTCAGATCAGCATGATTAAAATATACAAACTAAATGGCAGCATTCACCTCAGGTGTTCTTGGCAACGTCTCATCTCTCAGGTCTAATCTAAGTATTAAAAGTCATCTAGTCACAGGTGTTCTACTTTGCTCCATTTCTGTTTTAGAAATTTGAAGATGGTACTGCAGAAGAAGGCATTTGTTTTAGTCTTAGAAGCCTTGAGATGAAGAGGTTTTAAGTCAGGCCAATGTAGACTCACAAATTCCCTCAGGAAATGGCTCCTGAGCACTGTGGTGTGCCAAGTGCCTTTCTGGGTGCCATTGGATAGCATCCAAACAAACAAGGCCCCTCAGCTCCAGGAGTTCCTAGTTTCCCTGGGACAAGACAGGCGGCAGCTCAGTACAGTGACAATCTCAGGTAGAGCTGAAACAAACAAGTGATAGGATGAGGAGATGGTTTTACATCTGGACATTAGAGAAGGCCTCTGTGGCGAGTGACAGTTAAGTGAGCCCTAAATGACAGAAAATCACCTGCCATCTAAAGAAGAGCCATTCTGGGAGAGGAAACGCAGTTGCAGAGGCTAGGAAGTGGGCGGTGCTTGACAGGACAGAGAAAGGAAAGAAAGCCAGAGTGGTTAGATTGCAGAGAGTGAGCTGTGGCCAGGTCCAAGTGAAATCTCAAAGGTAGACATGGACTAGACGATGTGTTATTCATGCCTGTGTTAACATGTTAAAAATCACATATTGTATTGCACTGTGCTGTGTCATTGTCCAACATGATATTGTTCATTTCTGTTGTGTTTTATCTTCCATTTCTCTACTTTACAAAGACAGCCAAAGAAGGAACCTTGGCATCCTCAGGTGTGCAGGGTATCTATTCCTAGGAGAGCCACATGGGTAGGTTGCAGTGCCCTTAGCTGAATCCCCAATACCTTTCAGTGCTCTTTCTGAATATCTCTTAAAGGGCTGAAAATATGTCTCAGTTGACATCATACTTGCCAAAAGCATGAAGGCCTGAGGTCGGATCCACATTACCCATGTAAATTCACAGGTATGGTGATCTATACCTATAATCTCAGTGCTGGAGAGGATGATCATTGGAGCTCGCTGGCCAGAGGGTCTAACCAAATGAGTGAACTTCAGGTTTCATGATATATCCCATCTCAGAACATTAGGCAGAGAGTGTTTGAAGAAACACCTGGTGTGGACCCCTGGCCTCCACATGCATGTGCATACATATACAACCACACCTATAAGTTTTTACACACAAACACACAGATTGTGAGAGATGCACACACATCTGTTTAAGTTCAGTTCAACACACACTCTCTGGGTACATACTAGCTATGAGAAGCCGATGCATTCCCTGGGCTGCTATAGACAAAGGCAGCTATGGACTTGGGTTCTGGAACTCTAATTAGGGGTAACAGGAGAACAAAAAGGACAGAGACACATCCTGGAGAGCTGGGATCAGGTTGGGGTCTGCTACCACCAGCAAGCTGAACCGTCAGTGTACTTATTGTGCTCAGGGGAAGGGGTTATCTAGTTCCAGTAGGAGGTCTCTGTAAGTGAGCAGTCTCCGGTTGTAAACATCTGGGACCAGGAAGCTGCAGTTGCTAGTCTTTGCACACACTGATCTCTTATTCCCACTGGGGCTCCCAAAGAATGCTTTACTGTACCTTTGAACCTCACCCGAGGAAAGCTTTGCCACCCCCGTGGGGCTAAGCGTTGGAGTACTCAATGTGGTTGTACCCATGTCAACAGCACATATTCATTCAGGGTTTCTCCTCTCTACGGGTAGCAGAAAATGTGATAGGCGTTTGTGTAAAGCAGCTTTCCTGGATTCTATCTAGAAATTCAATCACAGAGTACCTACCTTTTTTGCCAGCTAATTTATCCCTAGTTGTAAATCACAACACGATACTAAGGGCCAGATGCTTAAATCCAGATGTCAGTAATTCATATTAACATAATCTTCACCTCTTTCTCTGAGTGTAGAACATGGAGAAATAATTGAGTCCTGCACATGCATCAGGTAAAAAAATGAGTTATTTAATTATTCCTTTTGGGAGGAAAGAATAGGAGAAGTTTTTTACATTAATGATTTAAGAAAATTTATAAAAGTCTAAAAATACATATTATTTTCAATGGACCGTTATGATTCTTGTGACTCAAGGATTGGATTTTTACACAAAGAATCAGGAAATAATAGACTGTTTCCTTTGCATATGTCTTCAAACCATACAAATAGAGTCAAAATATAGTCACCTGAAGTTTCCCTGAATTTATTTTTCCTGTGACTGTAAGTCATTGAGCCACATTACCAAGAACAGACATTGAATCTTCCTATAGAGATAATTAACAGAGACTTTCATGTTGAAACAGAAACAACACAGTAGTTTAGATTTCATCAAGGCAGATCGACAGTTCGGTGTCTTTTCTTGGTGATAGTAATTCCACCACTTCTGGCTTTGCTGTTTTCTTTCTAATTCCTGGCTCTTTGATTCCGTAGATTGTCCTCCTGTCTAGTATGAACTAGTCCCCACATTTAGTATCTCTTTCCAGGCGTGGCCAATCCCAGGTTTCCAGTCAGTTCTGGGAAAGACCTGACAAAGCCTGACTCTGGCAGGGCAGGGTACTTTGAGCAGATCTCAGAGCTTTTCCACTGTGCTAACTATTTATCATACTGAATATGTGGCCTGCAAGTGTGCGTGTATGTACATATGAACGATTTCAGTCACAGAACAGCCCATATAGTCCTCTTGGGTTTAGAAACATAACACCCATTTCTTCTGTGGCCAAGGCTCCCTGGGTAGCCCTGCCAGATTGCATTTCCATTCCTCTGACTCAGAGCCAAGCCATACTTTGAACTTTTTACAGTCACCCATGTGTGCCCTTATGTTTTATGACAAAATGTATGCATCTTAAATAATTTGTGGTGTTGTGTCACTTAGTTTTAACTTAGTAAATGTACATTGATTTTTCTCTTATATTTTTAGGACTTGAATCTGCATTGACACATGCATCTTTCTCTTATTCCTTCTGATTAATATTGTTATATTAAGAATCAAGAGGGCACAATAGCCAGCAGCCTCTTTTACCATCATCCTCCATCAAATAAGAAATAGACTCCAAGTGCAGGCGAGTACCAGATGAAACATTCATTTTGTTAGAGAGAGTGTTCTGTTAGAGGGCTGGGTTTGTAAAAGTGCACCTCGAATTGAGATTCCCTCTGCAGTGGCTGGCTGTGTGTATCCGGGGCTCCCTGCAGGAAGGCCTGCTCTGCTGGCCCTGTCTGTGCCTCCGCCTGCTCTAAGGCAATGCTTCTAGGGAAAAGGAAGGGAGACCAATTAAGCAAGTCCCATGTTTAGGAGGAGTGAGTAAAGAGGCAAAGAGGTAGGCAGAAATGTCTCCAGAAGACATCCTTCTACACAGGCATATAAAAACAAGGGAAGGAAAGTTTTCCCAGTGTACCATAATTTATATTTTTTCTGCTATCAGAGGACTTGTTTCTTGCTACAAGCCTCGCTGCAGTAACTGTCCTGATAAGTTTCTCCTTGTCCTCCCTCCCATGATAGAGAATCTGTGGGTCATGTACTTGGGAGTGGAAGGCAGTCATAGCCTGTGCACATGGGTGTCTCAATTTGTTCCCAAGTGGCTGTGCCAGTGCACATCCCCACCAGCAGTGCAATTGGTACCCTCCTCCCATCCTCACTAGCACGTGTTACTGAATGTTCTTACCACTCTCATGTATGTGAAGGTACATTCTTATTGTATTATTGTAATTTTGATTTCCCTTACTACAAGTAAAATTCATCATGTCTCCTAACTCTTATGACTGGCCTCAAGTCACTATTATTGCCCAGGATGACCTTGGGGTTCTGATCCTCCTGCCTCCCAGGAGGATGGACTGCCATAGCCAGCACAGGTTATATATTTTATATTGGTTTCTAGAGATTCTCTTTGTGTTCTGGGTGGTATTTTCTTAATTTATGAGGGTCATATATTATCAGTTATTGGTGACCTGACTCACATTTTGAGGGAAAGAGAATACCTTTTGATATTTATCTAGGGTATGTATTTTTTTTAACATATTAGAGAGAACCTGGGGAAAAGAGAGGAAGCACAAGACTATTTGACATGTTCAGACTCTAGGATTACCTGAAGTGTGTGTAGTGCCTCTTGAATGTACCAATAGAATCCACCCCAGGATTTTCTGCACATTGAAGCACTTACATTATCTTTGAACAATTACTGATCATTTCCCTTACATTAGCCCATTTGAGCAATGCTTCTGCAGGCTTGACATAAAGTTCCTATGTTTTTCCATTATAGGATATAAGTCTTGGAACTTAAGTGATAGTTTCTGTCTTAATATTGTTGCATGAAAAGACTGATTCACAGAATACTTTCAACCAAAAAGCAAATCTGTCTACTTTTTGGATACCATGCAGCATACCTTTTCCAAGTTAACCAATCCCATGGCAGTATTGTGCTGTGACTTGTCGGGATATGGATTGACCAATACAGGTTCATGCATTGAAACTGTTCTTCAGTGCGAGGTTGTTAAGGTGGTGGGGCTGTTAAGACGTGGGGCCTAATGAAAGCTGATCAAACTGTGGAGGCATCACTTTCATGAATGAATTGATGCTGTTCTTTTAAATTGGATTGGGTCTCACAGATGTGAATTCATTCTTGAAGGAGCAGGTTGTTTTAAAGCAAGGCCATCTGACAGGCTGGTTCTTCTGTAGCTATTTCCCTTCCTGATTTGTCACAATATAATGCAGCAGACATCCCTCAAGAGGATGTCAGTGTTGTTTGAACCCCATGGGCACTTGAATCACCGACCAGATAACCCTCTTAATAAGTTCCCTAGCTTCTCATATTTTGTTACAGCAACTCTAAGTGAAGTATGGCCACTTCAGTCCCTCCTCAGATCTTGTGGCATTATCATCTCTAAGTCCACGTCAGTACAGAATTGCCTAAGATGGTGCTTATAGGAGGAGATTGTACCACAATTGTACTACTTCTTAATGCTTTATTTCAGGTTCCTAGACCTCCACCAATAAAAAGACCCTTAAAGAACTATATATACCTCTTATTTTTATGTGTGTGAGATTAAATGGTCCATTGGAGATCACATGTATTCTAGTTTGCTTTCTATACTTGTGACAAAGACTATGACCAAAAGCAACTTGGGAAGAAAGGGCTTATTTGGCTTACGCATCCTGACTACAGTCCATGAACCAAACAATAACAACAACAGAGGGGGGNNNNATGCTACTGGCTGATCTGCTCTCCATGGCTTGCTCAGTTTGTTTTCTTATACCACCCATGATCAGAGTAGATGACTCTTTCACATCAACCGTTAATCAAGAAAATGCCCCCCATACATGCCCATAGGCAATCTGATGTAAGAAATTCTTCAGTTGAGAACCCTCTTCCCAGATGTGTCTAGGTTTGTGTCAAGCTGGCAGAAACTAACCACAAGACTAGGACTAGAACACAAGTGTTGCTCAGCCTCAGCAATACAATGCATTTTCCATTGTAATAGATTGCAGAAGCTAGCTTAATTCTGTCTCCTTGGAGTTGGGGTAAATTACTGCACTTAGGTTATTTTTTACTGGAAGCATTGAGTGCATTTAGCTTTTGGTTTATGGAATGATTTTGTTCTTAGTACTAACAGAACTGTTTATGATACTTTCCTAAATTAGCATTATGGAAATAATGTATACTGCTTTCCTTCTTTACATTCGACTGTATTTACATGCTAGTCTTTCCAACAGGTTGTATAAATAAGTTAAATGTTATGATAAATTATTCCAAAGTGGCACACTAACAGTTTGCATAAATTAAAACTATGGTGCAACACTTTGAATCAGATTGCAACTAAATGTAAATTTGTAAATGTGTGGTTAATTTTTAAATATAATGTTCCACGCATGGCTGTTTGTATTTAAGTTAGTGAAGTTAACAATAAAATTAGCATCTTTAACCCAGGAACTAAAATAAGAAGACCATAAACTCACATACACCCACACACTCCTTCATCCACTCTCCTACCTCCCTGCATAGGAACTGCTCCCCTGAACTGAATATTTGCTATCCTGTGAGGGCAACCATGTATACATGATTGTAATATATATACCTGTATATTTTCCTAATGGTTAACCTTCCTGATTTTAAAACTTGATGAAAAGAAATGAAATGTATGTAGTCTTGTCAGAAGCCTTTTTTCCAATTGATGTTCCCAGCATTTATATTTGTTTTATATATAATTTAACCATCTTATATGTATATAGCACCTCAACATATAAATGTATCCCCATTTGTCTTATCTTGTGTTGATAGGTGTCTAATATTTTATTTCAATTTGGTTTGCTTGTGCAAAAACCAATGATACTATATGAATATATCATCTTGGTACATACCTGCAAACATCACTCTTAGATGTATACTTAGTAAAATTGTTGCATTATAAGTTATGTAAATGCTTACTTAGGTAATGCCAGAGTGTTACAATGGCAAATGCCGTTTCCAGTCATTGACATACAGTGTGTACAGCCACCAGTAGCTCTAGAGATTCCGCCGACCCACATCCTCTCCAACTGTTACTGTCATCAGAACTCCCTGTTAATGTCCGATCTCAGGTGGATTTGATTTGCTTTCCCTGAGCAATGGCATTCTCTATTGAATCTCCACATGCTTGCTCATCTCTTCTGGGGAGGAACCTAGCCATAGCTCTTACTCATTGCCTTTCTGTGGATATGAACGTGTTTCTTACATACATCTGTGCTGCTGATGGTTTTAACTTAACGGACACCTTCTCCTAGTTCCTGCCTTATTTTTTCACTTTCTTCAGATATCCTTTGAGACATAAGTAAAAGTATGGCTTAGGCTGAATGTAGGAATCCGTCCCATGGTTGGAGTGATTTGTCTTGGTAGAGGTCAGGGAGATGTTACCTATATCTTTAATAAAATTTAAAATTTTACACTTAACTCTTCTAGGATTATTTTTTGATTACGGGATGATGCATAGGAATCTGACTTTACTTTTTCTCATGTGAATGACCAATATTTTTAGTTGTTTTTATTGAGAAAGCAGGCAATCCGTCCTTTGTCTGCTATCCAGTCATTTTGGCTCTGTTCCCGTGTTTTCTATTCTGTTCCATTTGTCATTAGTGTCCCTGTCCCAGTAGAATTTTCTTGTCAACATGGCAAGTCTCCTTCCTTAGTTTTCTTCTGAAGCAGTTGGCTGGTTGCCTCCTTTCAGCTCTTTGCATTTCCACATAAACGCTAGATAGCTTGTTAAGAACTCAAAGAACAAGGGAGTCCCCCCTTCAGTCCTAGCACTGGGCGGGGATAGAACCTGAAACTTGATTCACTTTGACTACTGTTGCATTTCTACTCACTGTTTAGAGAATTGACATCTTAGCGATGCTGTCTTCCTCTCTTATCAGTTGGCATGGTAACCCTTTAAGTTGGTGTTGTAAATCCCTCTGAGATGCTCCTACAATTGGCCCCGCCCTCCCCCAAGCTCTGTCACCTTTGCAGTCCCTGTGGCTTCCCCATCATTTTCTCTATCCTCCAGGCCATACTCTCCTCTTTCACACCCAGCTGTTGCAGTGAGCTAGTTGGGAGGATCCATTATTATTACACACCACATACAGGAAACTGAGGTACGGAAAGGCTAATTGACTCGCAGAAAGTCAAACAATTAGCAAGCAGCAGAGGCAGGATTTTAACCCAAGGTACCTAGGGATTGAGTAACTCCATATTCAAGACAGGATCCTCAGCCCCCGCCCCCGCACATCTTTTGTTGGATTTAATTCCTACATGTTATATCTTAGTTGTTGTAAAATGGTAGCATTTAGAAATTAATGCTTTTAAAAGTACTTGTAATTTTACATAAAAGTAAAATTGATTTTGTATATTGATTTTATATCTAACAGCCTTGCTATTTAATCTGTAGATTGCTAAAATTATTTCTGCAAAGATAATGTCAGTATAAATAGTAACCATTTTCTTTTTTAAAATATTATTTTATTTTATGTATATGGAATTTTGTCTGCATGGATGTCTGTACACTGCATGCCAGTAGTGCCCTTGGAGACCAGAGGAAGGAGTCATATCCCTGGAAATGGATTTACAGAGTATTGTGAGCTGCCATGTGGGTGCTGGGAATGGAACCTGTGTCCTCTGGAAGAGCAGCCAGTGCTCTTTACTGCCGAGCCATCTCTCCAGCTCCAGTAGTAACTTTTTGTTCTTCATTCCCATTCCTATGTTTTAGATTTCTTTTTCTTGACTTATTGCACAGTCTAGACCAGTGTGGTTCTTAAACTGTGGGTCATGACCCTTTTTGGAGTCACATTTTAGAAATCCTGCATATATGATATTTATATTACTATTCATAATGGTAGCAAAATTGCATTTATATCATAGCAACCACAATGTGAGGAACTGTATTAAAGGGCTGCAGCATTAGGAAGGTTGAGAATCACTGGTCTGAACCTAACAGTGATAATAGTGTCTTATTTTAAAATGTGGGGAAAGATTTAAACATCTTGTCTTAATTTTATCATAGCTAGGTATATCAAAGAACTTGTTCTCTGCCTCCAGAAAATATTGTGTCTTTATTTAGGGTTAAAGACAATTTCTACCAAGTCTGACCTGAGTTCAATCCCCAGGACCCATTTGGGAGAAGAGAACCAATCTGACCTCCTCCACACACATGTGGTACCACAAGCACACATGCGCATAGAGTTTGAAATGCTATGAAGAATTTAGTGTTTTCTAAAACAGCAGTATACTGTGCATTTTAAAAGCAAACCATTTCTGGTTTTATGTGCTTACAATTCAAAAGTTGTATAATTTTCAAGGTAATATTTTAAATTCAAATAAAAGTTTCATAAAATAAAGAAAATTCACTTTATATAATTTTTATATATAATATATATTAAAAGTTATATAATTTTCAAGGTAACATTTTAAATTAAAATAAAGTTTCGTAAAATAATGGAAATTCACTTTATGTGAGGCCATTATAGTCCTTTTACCAAAACAGGCAAGAACAATGAAAGAACAAAAAAGAAAGAAAAGTATTGCTTCATCTTCTTGACTGAAATGACATGCACATGCACACACACATGCACACAAGTAGCCTAAGCAAACAGTAACAGAATAAATATTACCAAATATAAAAAGTTAATAGTGTGACCAACTAGGTTTCTATAAAACATAAAAAATGAGTTGATATTAATGAATTGATGTTAATAATTGAGATTAAAGAAAAGATATTTCAACAGCTATAGAAAAGCATATGATAAAATTTAATGCCTTCTCTTGGTTAAAATGCTGCTTGCTAAACTAGCTGAAACCTTTTTTTTTAATTTTTGGATCATTTTAATAAAATAAATGACAATACAGATTTTTTTATTTTTTATGTGTATCTGTCTCTCTCTCTCTCTCTCTGTGTGTGTGTGTGTGTGTGTATGTGTGTGTGTGTGTGTTTTATGTGTGTGTATGTGTAGCCTCAACTGACTTTAAACTTGGTGTCCTCTGCCCCTGTATTCCAAGCACTGAGACTATAGGTCTGCTGCACCATCAGACTGTGCAGTGTTTTAAGAATTAAAAGTACAAAGGTTTTTTTACTAAAGTCACATTTTATGGTTTCTTCATCCTTAAGGCATTTGAAGCTATTTGTTTTTAAAGATGGGAATTCTACTTGAAGTCTACTTTGGTCTGTTTTTTTCTGGCTTTTGCTCCTGGCGACCTTTTCTCCTTGTAGACTTTATTCTCCAGTTACCACTCCCTGACCTTGAGAAGTCACTTATGGAGACTCCCAAGGGCCCAGGGTAAAGGATTCCCCCTCAGGGTGACCATTTTTCATGCGACCAGCGGGAACACTGTCAGAACGCTACCCTGCTTGAAGCAGGCGTACAGACCCAGTGTTGGTCCTCTTAGGTCTGCTTAGATCCTGAGGACCCATCTCACAAGGTCACCCAACACTTGCCTCATCTGAGGGAAACCATTTTGTTTTATGGTTTTCCTGCTTTTCTTAGCAACAGGAAAACCTTCAGCTAACCCTTTAGGGTTCAATTTAATGTGGGAAACTCTGTCCTACAAAATAGGCCATCTAGACAAGCCCTGGATCTGAACTATTGGCCAGATGAAAGCTCAGACACATGCTACAGGCCAGTGTATGCATGCTACATGCCAGGGCTTCCAGTACAGAAGTGGGCTAGCATCAACGTGCTAACCCCTTTGGGCTCTGTCTGCTCTGAGAATTTGGCCTGGTCATGCCCACTGTCTTTTTGACTCCTAGGGGTTTTGAATTGGCTTTTGATTGAGTGTCAGCCTAAAGTTTTTGTTTTTAGTGAGAGAATTTATCTGAATATCCAAAACTAGAAAGTTACACAATTACTAATTTTTTATTTACACTTTTTTCCTTCCAAAAATTCTAATTTTCAAATATTGACTTATTTGGGTAGATTAATATTTTCCAATTTTTAATATGTCTAATAGTCACTTAATATTTAAGATATGTAGAAAATATATAAAATCAATAAAGTTCAGTAATTCTGACTTTTACTTGAGTTGTACTTTTTATTGCTATTTGAAGGATCTGAAGAAAAACAAATAGTTTTAGCCACTTAGTATGCCTATGCTATGTAGAAGATGTAAGCTAAATATTAATCTTTATAAAATAAAAGGAGAATCCCAGGAAATGATATAATTTAGTGAATGTGTTATTGGACCACAACTTTATTACTTTTTCTTATAAACAACATGTGCCATCATGAAATGTTTGTGTCATCAAGTTATTATACATAAGAACCTCCTTGTGTAACTTAGGTAACACTTTACATAACTACAGTTGTATCCAATGCAAAGTAGTCCAAGTGGATTTATGGGTTCCCCAAACCACCACTTCTTGATGATTAATTTGGAAGATTCCCAGGACCCAGCACATGATTGTCCTCATGATTTACTGCAGTCCAAGGATACCACCCATGGTTAGCAGAGGGAAGGGCTCATGGGGTAGAGGCCGCTTAGTTCCTTAGCATCAAGTTATGACAACATGCTGGGATGTTGCTAAGAGGAGCTTGCTGGAGACTCAGTGCCCAGGGTTTGTATTATGGGCCACCCTGAAGGAATTGTGAGTATAACATGTACCACCATTCTAGCCTCCCAGAAGGAAAGCAAGTCTTCAGCACAGACCCAGTTTGCACAGACAGTAAAGAGCATGGTGACTCATTCTTGTGAGTGAGTGGTGGAAAACCTCCCTAAAAACCAAATTCCCAGATGCCGTTCAAAGCCAGTCTTGTGAGCAGGGTGCTAGTAGGGCCTAGAGATGCCCTTTACACATGGCTGAGGGCTAAAACTTGTTAACTTTAGATAGATTTTCTTCATACAATATATTCTGAGTATGATTCCCATCCCCATCTCCTCCCAGATTTTCTCCTTTCCCCATCCACCCAAATCCTTTTTTCTTTCATAGAAAACAAATAGGTATCTAAAATATGATAACAACAACAACAACAATAATAAATAAGTAAATACTAGAAAGAGGGTTAAAGTTTTCAGTGCATGTACGACATGCCAAGCACTGCTCAAGCCCTTTACTAGTCTTCAAGACAGCCAGTTCATTAATGAAATCAGGCCCAGAGACACTATGAAACTCAGCCAAGGTTTGACAACTAACAAAAAGTAAAACAGGATTAAAACCCAGTCTGCCTTCAGAATCCATTATTTTATCAAATGCTTTATTGGTTTTGTAAAAAATTATTTTCATGTTGTCTTACCTCATGGATAATATGCTTTATACATTTGTACAAAAAATGATTAGAGGAAATTGACTTCCTTTAGCCTCTTTTAATCTTTGGTGTTGTTTCATGGCTATTAATTTTCAGATTTGAAAAATCATCCTCATTATCCTATGCAAACCCTGCCTGATCTCAGAGGCTTTCCTCAGCCTTTGTGTTTCTAGGTTAGAGTCAGCATTTGTTTTCCTGCAGAACAGTTGTCTGCTCTGCACTTCCTTTCGGTTTTTCTCTTAAATGTAGCCATTATAACTGTGCTGAGAAGGTCTCCTGGCACCATGGTTTATCACAAGAAGATAAGATCTGCTATCTCTATATATTTAGGCTACTGAAATAAAAAAGTGTCATAAACTGGGATAAGGCTGTAGCTCGGTTGATGGAATGCTTGCTCTGCATGCATAAAGCCCTGAGTTTGATCTCCAGCACCACATCAGGTGGGCAGGGTGACTCATTGAGTACTCCCACTCCAGGAGGTGGAAACAGGCAGATCAGGAGTTCAAGGTCATCCTTTACCACACAGTGAATATGAGGCTATGGTGGTGTGTATGAGACCAGGTCTCAAAAATAACCTCCCCCCAACATTTGCCATAAACTGAGTAGTATATCAACAACAGAGGTTGCTTTCTCACCCTTGGAAGGCTATAGATAAGAGCAAAAGTCTGCAATTCCTGGACCTACAGAAGGACAACCTTTCTGCATAGGTCCCGAATATGTTCTTACTTGGATGAAGGTGAGAACTCTGCTGTCTGCAGCTCCTTCTGGGCACTCAGATGCCCATTGACCTAATGGCTTCTCAAAGGTCTGCCTTCATTCAATACTGTCGCTCTAGTAGTCTGCATTCAACGTAAGACTTTCGGAGAGAGAGAAACATTTAGTCCCCAGCTGGAGCATTTTCTATTTCATTTCCTTCCTTGTAATCCTAATCGTTGCATTGGTTGAGTCATCTACCCATTGTATAGGATGGTGACCTCGGGGAGTATAGTGTTTCTGTGCTCCCACAGCATCTGGGCTGTAACTTCTAAGGAGGAGCTCACCTGCTCTGTGAGTGTGGGTCTTTTTTCCCCATTGAAATGAAAGGATTCACTAGGTGGTGTATCCATTCCCAAGAAAATACATTACAGCTTCAAGAAAAGTTGGAGCTTTAACACATGTGCTGAAATATAATACAGATGTTTAATATTTTGCCGTTCATAGTCACCTGCTTTTTTGATCCCTGCCTGTTTGCTTTCTTTATTTCCTAACACCTGTTCCCAAGGATATATTTACAGTCTGTTGTCTTTCCTAAATGCTTGATGCATATGTTAGGAAAGACTGTTTTCTTGTTTTTTGTTTTCTTTTCTGATGGCTTTCAGCAGATTCCTTAAGGATTCCTTGCTATTGTATTGTTTTCCTTTCTTTGTTCTTTCACTTCAGTAAAATACCTTGGTACCAATTTTCCTTAGCTACCCCATACTATGGGACCTTAAGTAGAAAGAGTTGCTTCTCTTTTGAGCTTTTAAAAGCTAATTCTCAGATGTCAAACTAGCACAAGGTGGTGAATGTCCCCCTATCTGTGTAGTCTTTGAGAGCTTGTGTACATATTGTGTACTTGTGATATACATATTGGGTGCGTCTAGGTGAGACACTTGCTGCCTTTTATTTCCTTCAGATTTCTACACCATATCACCTTCCCCATCCAGTGTCTTCACCCTGACCGCCCCCCCCCGCAGTTCTCTGCTGCAGTTTTCTATCATTGGTAACACTTAGCAAATCCTACAGAGACTCTTTTTGTTGATTATGAAGATGCATGAGAGGAGCAGACTTGCCTGCCTTCTAGTGATGGCCTCTGAGTGCCCGGGTTAGCAAAAAATACATGGCCATTTAGTTATTGTTGAGTTAATGCACTAAGTTGCAGAAAAAGAGGCTGCTGACGTTAGAAGAAGATTTGATGTTTATTCATTTGTGTGGAGATTTTCCTCAGATTGAGACTAGAAGGGAGTAAACTTACCTTCACTTTGCCTCTGGTCAACTAACTAAAAAGTTAACAGTGGGTCTACTCAATTTCTAGGCTTACACTTTCTGATTCTTTAGACGTTCTACCTGTTGTATATTGCTGTAAATGATCAAAGTTGCAGCAAATCACAGGTCCTGCTAAATTTCAGCAGACCTGGATCTTTCATTTTTGTTGTGAACCCTTTAAACACAGAAAAATGCCCACTCTGCCTTCCACCTTCATCTAGCATTTGCTGCATTAACACCGCAGACTTAGGGAAATAAAACAGGATACACAAGTTTATAAATCCTTCTTTTTCTTTTTGACTGCTTTTCCCCTTTGTACAGAAAACGTTTGGTTCATATTGCCATATTTATCAATCATGTGGATGTTTTAGTATTCCTGTACTGGTATTTATTCAC
Organism: Bramus lutescens; assembly: GCA_001685075.1. Classification (NCBI taxonomy): domain Eukaryota; kingdom Metazoa; phylum Chordata; class Mammalia; order Rodentia; family Cricetidae; genus Bramus; species Bramus lutescens. The sequence goes on along the minus strand of LOEQ01006863.1, from coordinate 108,427 downwards.
AAAGTCCATTGTCAACCTTGGAGTATGTCCATGTGTGTCATATATGGTAGTGCTTTGTGTATCATGAACCTTGGCTTTTCTCACTCAGCATTACATTTTGAGGTTCCTCCATCTGTGTGCATGTAGCCCTTATAGTCTGTTCCTTTTTTCTGCTATACACAGCTTCCCTGGAAGGTAATTACAAATTTATTTAGTCTCCTGGGGAGGTGGATTCAGTCATTCAACATAGTGCTCCTGCTGCAGTAATATTTCCTGTGTAGGACTTCAGCTTGCATGGTATTTCACAGTCTTCCACCTTGGGACACTCACAGACAGTTGAGATTATTTATAAAAGCACATTTAAGGCAGATTGCTCTTAGGTGAAGGGACCTAGCCTGTCTGCATGACTGTTAGTCTGCCTGACTCAGATACTGGAGTGGAGAGAGTCCAGCCATACTGTAAGCCAGCATTGGCTCAGGTCTGGATGCTGTGCCTGGGAATAGTGGTCTTTGTATTCCCTGGGAAGGAGTCTTATACACTGTGTACTTCCACAGGTGTTTTTACATGAATAACTAAAACTTTTCAAAGTAGCTTTAAATACACTTTCAGTATAGTATAAATACTGACCTTTAAAATGAAATATCAAGTTGTATGTTTATCTAGTAGAATCCAAACACCATAGTGATTTAATACTCATAATTTTTCTTGAGAAATGTAGGAAAGCTGTAAGAACAATTCTAAAACAATATGAAATTTTATATTCTTAGTTGAACTCACATTTCTATTATTCTACCATAATTTTTAAAGCAATTTTAGGCTTTTAGCGCCATTGTTTTGGAACTAAGTTTATGAGTTATAATCTGCATGTGATGGGAGACTCCATTAGCAGGTGTCAAATACTGCATGGGTTTGATAGATGTATCCAGATGTGTAACCAGGGTCACTATGTGGAGTGTTCTGTCCCTCTGCACCTCCCACCTGCTCTCCCAGCTTCTGGCATCACTGTTAGTGTTGTCCCTAGGTAGTAGCCCTTCCCACAATGTCCTGAGTCACATGACACAGTAGTCATCCTTTAACTCAGGCTTCTGTCAGTGCATATGGGCTTCATCCCTATGGTCCTATGGGTAGTTCCTTCCCATTACTGAGCAGTGTTTGTTGCGGGATGGATGGACACTCACAGTTTTCACAGTAACCAGCTGATGAACATTCAAGTCATTATCAGTTTGGGTCAGTTATGAATAAGGTGTTATCAATAATTTGTTCAGGTTTTTGTGTGGATATTCATTTTCATTTCTATTGCATTGAGTGATATATGTGTTTTAAACATATCAGAAACTGGCAAACCACTTTCTTCTTATTTTAATCGAATGCATACAATCGTATGTACTATATAGCATTTACTCTAAGTGTTTTGGAATGGATGTACGTTGCCCAGTTGCTGAATTGAACTAATCAATAAACACACTTCACACATTTCTATTTTGTGTACATTTGTGTTGTGAACCTTTGGGCCTTCTTTCCTGGTCACCTCCTCTGCAGTGACTGTCCCACTGCACTCCCACTAACACACCATGACCACCGTGCTGAGTATCAGTGCTGGCCCATGGTGTTTCGGTAGTGCTGGGTTTTCAGTTCTCTAACAGGCAGGTGGTGATAGCTCCTGTACTTTTCAGTGTGTGCTCCGTAAACAACTAAAGAGTTCAACAGTTGATTTTTATTCTGGCCCTCATCCGTATTTATCTTGCCCAATACATGATTTTTTTTTTAGTCCTGAATTACAAAAGATTTTCATGTAAACCAGATAGGACTCCTAATCTATTGTTTGTTTCATTTTTTAGTACTTTCTTTTATTTTTATTTTTTTACTTTATTTTAAAGACAAAGAGACTTTTATAATGAAATCCAACTTAGTGTTTTTTTTTAAATGATTAGTACTTTTTTTTAGTCTTATGTTAGAAGTCTTTACCTAACATAAATATGATGGCTTTTAACCTTACATATCACCTTGGCTAGGCCATGTGGTCTCAATATTTGGTTAAAAACTGGTGTAGACCTTGTTGTGAAGATGTTTTAAAGATGTTATTAACACTTAAATCAGTATACTCTGGTGATGCAGAGTGCCTTCCATAATGGGGTGACGTGGGGTTCCTCTCATGGGGTGATGTGGGGCTCCTCTCATAGGGGAAGTGGGGTTTCCCTTATGGGGGTGCCATAGGGCTTTCTCATGGGGGTGAAATTGGGCTCCTCTAACTGTTGGATGCTTTAAGAGAAAAGCCATTTCCCAAGAAGAAGGACTTCTGCCTCCACACTCTCTCCAGGTTGGAACCTGCAGCACCAGCTCTTTTATGGACTCTTATAATTTATTGATGTGTTAACACCATATTCTTAATTACATAAGTAGATCTTGATATCCGATAACTTAGCAGCATTTTTAACCCATTATACTTTTTTATGAATTGTCAATTTCCACCAAAAAAATGGAACTCAAAACGAAATTTTCTGTGGTTTTGTTGAATTTATATTTAACCACTAACGTACACCAACTTAAGTTTTGAGTATTCCTGTTGGTGAGGTATGTGCTTCTACTTAAAAGGTTTTCTTTATTGTTCTTGCTGGATTGTTGCTTTAATGTAAGTTTTTCTGCATGGTTTGTCACACAACTATATATTAATGTTTATATTGTTATGATAAATAAATAAATAAATAAATCCTTTAAATTTCCTACTAGTTTATATCCCTGGCTGGTTTTTATATGCTAGTTTTATATCAGCAGCATTGCAGAGTGTCTTAGTCGGCTCCGACTGCTGTAACAAGCACCTGAACTGGGCAGCTTCAACAGGGTGTGTGTGCATCTTGCTTAGTTCTTGGGCTGGAAGGTTTAAGATCTGTTGCCTGAACAGTCCACTTCTCTTCCTGGCTGCAAGATGGCTGCCTTCCTGCTGAGGGCCCTTTCTTGGTATGCATGTGCTCATGGGGAGAGGATCCCTTTCATCCCTGGAGGCCACACTATCATTACCTAATTACTCCCCAAAGGCCTTGCTCCAGATGCTCTCACACGGCCTGGGAGTGTCAACTTAAAGATGGAGGAGACATTTAGTGCATAAAGCTAAATTGGTTTACCAATTCTAATTTTATCTTAGTAATTGTGATGGTTTGTGCTTTTTAGGCATACAGTGATGTCCTCTTTGAACAGTAGCTTTTGTCTTTACCAGTCCTCACGTCATTGAGCTGCTTTTCTCGGTGCACTGGCTAGAGCCTCCTATGCCGGGATTAGAGATGTGCGTTAGACATCTTGTTTCTTTCCTGTCTGGGCAGGGGAGGAGCAGTTAGTATTTCACATTGATGTGATGTTTATAGTTGTGGTCTGTGCTTTGTTTCATTTTTTCAGGAAAGGGTGGGGCAGATAGATAATCTTCATCAGATTAAGGGAGCTCCTATGAATACATGCTAATATGATGGGATGCCCCTTCTGCTCATGCTGGTACTGATGTCATGGATGCCCCTTCTGCTCATGCTGGGATGATCATATGGTTTTCCCCTTTTATTGCTGTGGTGGATGTAGTAGGTGTTAGTGGCAAGAATAGAAAAGGTGTTGCACCATTAACTAATGTAAGGCTCAGAAAATTTGTAATTGTTTAATGGGTTTTTTGCTAAAGGGATTGCTTATAGTAGAATACACAGTGTAATCCTCTTGAATGTCTCTGTTAATATGTAACAGGTACTCAGTAGGAATAAATCAGGGCATAGAAAAGTAGTTTTAAAGTGACAGATAGATTGGAAAATAAGCATATTTCTCTCTGTGTCTCTGTCTCTCTCTCCCTTCCCCCATGTGTATAGTGTAGTGTAGTGTTGTAGTGTAGTTTATGTACATGCAGGTGGAGGTCAGAGGTCAATTCTTACATGTCTTCCTCAATTATTCACCGCTTTGTTTTTGAGGCAGGGTCCCTGAGACTGAGCTCTCTGTTTCCTAGAGTGACTAACTAGTGACCCCCTGAGCCTCCAGAGCCCCCAGGGCCCCCAGGGCCCTCAAGGCCCCCAGGACTCCCAGGACCCACTCCTCTCCCCAACCTGACTCTGCTTCGACATGCATGCTACATGTAGATCCAGGTGCTCATGCTTGCTCAGCAGAGGCTTCGCCAATTAAACCATCCACTCTCCACTCTTCTCTTGACAAAGGTTAATGAAAATGTTTCTCTCGTGTCTGAACAGATTTTGAGGAAACTAAAACGTTTGTGTGATATGAGCTCCTTTTATCCAAAGGTGTTCTGAGCTGCGCCCTGATTTCATTAAGGCAACTATTGAACATTTTCCTCCACCCCCTCGCAGTCACGTGTTAGATGTAACTGAGCCTGAGAGAGGTAAGGATGAGACTATTTACCACCTGTCTCATTCTGAAGAAGAGTGGAAAGGCACAGAGGCCACAATCCGAGCCACACTGGTATTTCCCGCCAGCCCACTTTTAAGGTGATATGGATGGATGCATAGTTGGGTGGGCAAATGGATGGGTCAGTCGAGAAAGCATACATCAATCACCCTGATGAGCCACCACAGACAATTTCTACAGTCTCTTTGACTACTTGCTTTTGTGGTTCTTTCTCTCAGAGCCATGTATTCTTTCAAAGAAGGCAAGAATTAAGGTTGCCACATAAAAATTACCATCGTCTTGCAGCGTTTTGTCTCATCTCATGTGCCTTGTCTGGGTAGTATTTTCTTTGTTTGTTTTAGACCTTACAGATATTTTGCTTATATATTATGGTTTCTGGTTTTGTGCTTTTATGGGATTTATGTGTGTGCAACTGTGCCTATATGTGTATCTTATGCTTTCTCTTAGTTCTTTTTTTTTTAATTCTATTCTGGTTTGTTTGTTTTCCTATTTTTTTTCTAGATGCCTGTTTGTTCTGTAATGAAGAAGGGAAAAGGGGGTGTGGGTTTGGGTGGGTGGAGAGCTTGAAGGATCTGGAAGGAGTTGTGGGGAGTGGAAATTAATCGGAATATATTGTGTGGTAAAATTGTTTCCAATTAGAAAAAAGTCACCATCTGGGGCTAGAAAGATGACTCGGCAGTTAAGAGCACTGGCTGCTCTTCCAGAAGACCCAGGTTTGATTCCCAGCACCCACTCTCTAGCACACAACTGCCTGTTACTCTAGCTCCAGGGGATCTGATTCCCTCTTCTGGCCTCTGGGGTCACTTCATGTGTACATTACACAGACACACATGAAGACAAAACATCCATAAACATAAGATAAAAATAAAGGTTAGAAAAAAAAATCACTACCTTCCTTAGCATTCTTGAATGCAGAACATCTCACCTTGTGCCTCCCAGACTCTTTTCCCTTAACAGAAAAAAAAAGACAGTAAAGTGGGGGTCTCTTCAACCTTTCAGTGAGCAGTTTATAGTACACTGCTTCATGAATGCCATGTTTTTATTGTTCCCTGGGCACCAAGAAAGTTGTTAAACACCCAGGAAACACATACATGCAAAATGAATCTGGGAAAAGAAATGTGCCTTTCTCTGTATAGTTGAAGAAAGGTGTGTGGAGGGGTTGTGAGGTCAAGAAACCAGTGTGGGCCTCACAAGTGTGTTCTTAAACACACCGGTTCTTTTAGAACATAAATACGAGTTGAAGTTCTGGTGACTGGCTGTTTTTTAGAATCTTATGTTTGGTTGCTGATCCTTTTAAAAAATAAGACTCAGAAATCTATTTCAAACATTTCAAGTTGAAATATTTTGCTTTCTGGTTTTGAGAAACTATCAGCTTATGGGGGTGTTTGAATGGGGTATATTCTTGTGTTGTTTCTTGAGTTTCTTTATTGTGTTTTGGTTTTGCACATCTCTTGATGTCCTCATTTCATGTTTCCTGATGTGATAAAATACCATGACTAGAAGCAATTAGGGAAGAAAGAGTTTATTTCACTTTAAGATCCCAAATTCTAGCCCGCCACTTTAGGAAAGCCACAGCAGGAACTTAAGCCGCTAGTCACATCACATCCACAGTCAAGAGCAGAGAGAAATGAATGGACTGATGTCCCTGTGTTCTCGTGCTGAACTATGCTTCTTCTGTCTATATATCAAGGTCCTTGCTTAGGGAATGGTGCTGCCCACCATGGGCTAGATCTTCCCATGTCAACCAACAATCAAGACAACCCTCCACAGACATGCCCCTTTATTAATCTGATAGAAACAGTTACTGAAATGGCATTATCTTTCTCCCAGGTCATTCTAAGTTGTGGCAAGTTGATATTTAAAAGTATCCATCACATTCAGAGTGTATGTTTCCTTTGGCTTCTAGATTTTGCACCTTTAATTACTGTGATATTTGTATTTAGATGTTTTTTAATTTCATAAATTACTTGAATAAAATCATAAAATACTTGAATAAAATAAAAGCATCACCCCCTCCCAAAAGCAGTGATGGGTAGTAACCTTATACAGTACTCTGGTGGAGACCACAGGAAAGAGTGGTGTGTGTGCTGTGGGGTCTGTGGAGACACTGGCAATAGTTCTCATGGACCGTGGAACTGACCCTTGGGAAAATGTTATTAAAGATGTTACATACTCAGAAGAAGGTACCTATGTGGCCAAGGAGCAAGAGAGGTTCTGGGATAGTTCCTCCCCTACCCAGTGAATAAAATCTATTTTGCCTGTTTGCAAAGGAGGCAAGTGAGGTATGGATGCTCCAGCCATGTGTAGCTTGCTGTGGAAGCAGTCAAGTAAGGATCAAACCCAGGTGTCTAACTCGAGAACTTCCCTCACTGCCCTGCTCCACTGTCCTGCAAGCCACAACAGCTTTCTTTTTAATGACCTGCCTCTGGGAAGAAATAGACCTACTCCAAAGACTGAGCTCTCACCAGCTGATCTTCCCCTGTGCTGAAGAGTTTGTGAGCGTGGTAGCTGGCCCGACTGTACCATTTGTTTTCTACTTAAGTAATTCATTTTTTCCATTTTGGTATTTAATTTTCATTATGTTCCAGCTAATTAAAAACCACCTCCAATTGGAATCAATTAGGATCGGTTTGAAAGATGATTTAAAATACTTTAATGAGCATCAGTTCATTTGTCTCCCTTTGTCTGGCCATGCAGTCCAGTTCTCAAGAGAAAGGATTCCACCGTAGGCAGTTCCAGCTGCTGGATGGAACACCATAGACTGATGCAATAGAAACTGAAGTCTCACTGTTCTGGAAGCTAGGAAGTTGAAGGTCAGAGCACTGGAGATCCAGTCTGCTGAGGGCCTAACAGTTTTGATTCTTGCTGGGCCTCAGTTACAAGGCCACCAATCCTGTCACAGAGACTGTCTGCATGAAGCCCCGTCTCCTAATTCCATCACCACCACATGGGTGTTTAGATTTCAAATATGAATGAAGGGTGCATGAATATTTGAAACAGCAAAGTCTTATAATAAGGAAGGTTTACATGCAACATTAGAAATAAGTGAAAATATATTAAATAAATTTATATTGAGCTAAAGTTTAATAGTCTAAATCGGAGAAGAAGATATACTATTAGCACTGACAGCTGTGCACATAGCTCACATTTCTGATAGAACAACTTTGTCTTACAGAGTTTAGACAGAATGAATTTTGCCTGGAGTTTTCTGTGAGTCTGTAACATCTTGTGTTATAATAGGAAAGAAAGCGCCACTTTCTCTCTGTATAACTAGAAAAAATCCAGGACCTTAGAAGGTTATTGCAGAGTGATAGAAGCTGTCAGAGTCCTGAAGCTTAGATCCTTCAGCTCCTTTCTTCTTGGAAATCTTTTTCTCCACTGATAAAAATGGAAACAAAAGTCTGTGTGCACCTGCTGTGCTAGTTAGCTTACAAATGAATTCACTTTGACAAAAGCCAAGCATGACCTCGGTATTCTTCAGAAATATTTATCTGGACATATATGAAAGACAACAACAGCCTATGTTTGTGAGCCATTGAGCTGTTTGGGTTCTGCCTTATGGCTGACTTCTTGGGGACACTTTGGAATAACTTATCATAGTTTAACAAGTTAAATGCTTTGTGACAGTGAAAAATACCCACACTGTAACTCATTGAAGCATTTAAATTGACTAAAGAGTGCTGTTTTACAGGAGTCTACCATAGTTGATGTTACTACATAAATAAGAGGTATTAAGAGGAGAGTGAGCCCTGAGCTGTGGAAGGAGCCGACATCTGGTTCAGCAAGTGATCAAAGGGAATGAATAGGAAGTAGCCTAAGGTCACAGCAAGAGGTCTCTGTCTAATATGTTTAGATATAATTGAATAAGACACAGAAAAGAGGCAAAAGAGAAAGTGGTCATGTGATATGAGTCTGTTCACCAGAGCTTAACAAAAAAAGTAAAGAATAGAAGAATCTGGGTTAAATACAATAGCTCCTCATCCAGGACTGAAATATGGGAGAGTATATTTTAGCCAAAACAAGGTCAAAAGAAGCCAGAAATTGTAGTTTAGGTTAGAATCTGAGCGAAGAAGTAGAAAGAAATAATGCCCAATCGACGATATTCGAAAACAGAGAATGTATATCGCAATGTTGTACACATTGCTTAGCAACAAAAAACTTTTAAAAAAATGAAAAGGGAAGTACAAAAGACAAAGGAGGAAGAGACACATGCCTGTAAAGCCATCTGATGCCATGTAAAAACAAGAAAAGCCAGGATAGAAGATGAATTGAAATCGCAGAGGAGTTAAGATAAATGATGACATTTATTATTGCCACCTAGGCAAGTTCCTTTAAGAGTTAGACATTGAATTATAATCACCACTAAAATTACTACCCAAAGTAAAGTTATTGATTGGTATGTAAAATATACTTCATATTCTTTTCATAAAGCAGTAGAAATATACTTATATAGTTATATTATCTGATGTTTTTAAATACACATGTATTTCAATACAATATATGAAAAATGTTGAAATTACTAAAAAGTGGTGTAGGGTGACATTTGGCATTGATTTTTATCCCATATTTTGGATAGGAATTGTTGCTTTGCCTTATTTTAAATATTTGGACAGTGGTTAGTACGCAACCTGCTTGTAAAGTTCAAAAGTACCTTTATATAAATAAAAGCTTCTAAAGGCCAGTAGATGCATTTAAAAATAAGTAAATTAATTCATCCCATATGCATCAGTTAAGACAGAATGCATTTCCAATGTACGAACTTAGATTTGACCTTGTAAAAACTGAAAGCAGTACAAACCCCACATTCCACAGCTACCACAGGGTTCCTCTAATACAAGGATTGCTGTCTTAAACATTCCTCAGAACCATCTTTTTGTATGCTCTGTTTGCAGAGTAGAATGTTTCTTGGTAAATGTTTTAAAATACTAGAGGCCCAACTCCCACTCGTTTCGGGAAGTAGGCAGCATCCTGTAGTGGTAGAGAAGAGGCATAGACTCAGTGACAAATATAGAAACAGTTTGATGACAGTGGTAATAGTCAGGCCCTCCATGCCGACTCTTTAGGCTTAAATGTCATTACTGGCTGGAGAGATGTCTTTTTTTTTTAAAAAAAAAGATTTATTTATTAATTATGTATACAGCATCTTCCTACATGTATCCCTGCACACCAGAAGAGGGCGCCAGATCTCATTACAGATGGCTGTGAGCCACCATGTGGTTGCTGGGAATTGAACTCAGGACCTCTGGAAGAACAGTCAGCGCTCTTAACCTCTGAGCCATCTCTCAGCCCCTGGAGAGATGTCTTAGTAGTCAAGCACTGGCTATGCAAGTGAGAAGATCTGAGTTCAAATCCCCAGGATCCACATAAAGCCAGAAATGGTAGCACAGGTGTCTGTTCCTAAGGAGGAGAGAGCAGAAGGCAGGAACATCTCTAGAATCTGAGCTGTCTTCAGCCCCTGCTGAAAGGAGAGCACATGCTGCAAACCTCAGCTCTGGATACCCTGTATTGTCTTTACCTTAGACCTGCTGGTCCTTTCTTTTACAACATTGGCTCCCAACCTGTGGTCTATGACTTCTTAGGGGTCACCTACGGCCCCTATGGGAAAATATCAACATTTACATTATGATTCATAACAGTAGCAAAATTCCAGTTATGAAGTAACAATGAAAATAATTTTATGCTTGGGGGGTCACCACAGCATGAGGCATTTTAGCCAAGGGTCTCAGCATTAGAAAGGTTGAAACCACTGCTCTACATAGCGTTCATAATATCACTGTCTACCATTTATCAGCTCTGGGAACCTTTGGAAATTAGCTTCTTATCTTGACCACTGGTAGCCACCTGGCTACCTAATCTCTATCTCTGGCATCTAATCTCCATCTCTCTGTCCACGATACACTGGCTCACAGACTGCATGGTTTGAGCATTGGTGTTTATTTTCTCAGAGTTCTTGAGTCTAAAAGTCTGAGATAAAGTGTCAGTCAGGGAGTCAGGGTTACTCCTCTGAAGCCACTGCCTTGCCTTGTAGATGACTCTCTTCTCTGTGTGTCTTCATGTGATCTTCCTTCTGGATGTGTCTGTATCCTAACTCTAGGTCTGACTCCTTCCACCATGACTCATATGGTGAAAGGAGAGAATGGAATTCTCAAAAGTTGTCATCTGACCTCCACTCTGGAATGTACCCTGCCCCCATCTCTCTCTCTCTCTCTCTCTCTC
>LOEQ01006863.1:58369-69254 GCA_001685075.1 Bramus lutescens | reverse complement strand
GCTTCTTGTATCTTCATAGGCATATCTTTCTTTAGATTGGGAAAGTTTTCTTCTGTGATTTTGTTAAATATGTTTTCTGTGATTTTGAGTTGAATTTCTTCTCCTTCTGTACATTTTATTCTTAGGTTTGGTCTTTTCATGGTGTCCCATGTTTCCTGAATATTTTGAGTTAAGCTTTTGTTAGATTTAACATTTTTCTTTGACTGATGAGTCTATTTCCTCTATTGTATCTTCAGCGCTTGAGATTCTCTCTTCCATCTCTTGTATACTGTTGTTTATGCTTGCATTTGTGGTTCTTGATCGTTTTCTCATGATTTCTGTTTCTATAATTCTCTCAGCTTGTTTTTTCTTTATTACCTCTATTTACGTTTTCAAGTCTTGAATAGTTTCTTTTATATGTTTGATTTCTTTTTCTTGGTTTTCTTTAAGGGATTTGTTGATATCTTCCAATTTTTTGTTTGTCTTTTCCTCCCATTTCTTTGAGAGAATATCTTATTTCCTCTTTAAGGGCCTCAAACATTCTCCTGAAGTTATGTTTTATGTCATTTTCTTCTGCTTTATCTATATTTGGTTGTTCAAATCTTGCTGTTGTACAGTCTCTAGATTTTACTGGTGTCGTGTTTCTCTTTGTGGTGTTGCATATGTTCTTACCTTGTCTACCCATCTTTTCTTCTAATTGGTGTAGTTGGGGCTGTCTGTTACTCTGTCTGGTGATTAGTCTTCCAGGTGCCGGTAGATCTAAGACTCAGATTGTTGCTCCTCGCGGTGCAGTCAGTGCCATGATTCCAGTTACTCCATTGGTCACTCCATCTTCCTGGAGATCGCTCAGTGCTCCTGGGGTTTGCTCCACTGCTGTGTATTTTGCTGTCTCAGGCCTGCTCTGACCTAGGTTCCTGCCTCAGACCTGTTTCTGTAAATGTTCCTGGTCTGGATCCAGTCCTGTGGAGGTCTGTGGTTTGGGTTTGGTCTCGCCAAGGTCTCTGGCTCCTGTCTACTCCCTCAGAGGTCCTAGTCTTGGATGTGCAGAGGTCCTGGCTCATGCCTAACCCCCCAGAGGTCCCATACTCACACCTGGACCTGCAGAGTCTCTGGTTCCTGCCTACACCCTCATAGGTCCTAGACTCATGCCTGAACCTGCAGATGTCTCTGGCTCTGGCCCACTCCCTCGGTGGTTGCTCCCCTGTACCTGCTCCTGTGGAGTTCACCCTCAGGTTTGCTCTGGCCAAGGTCACAGGCTTAATCCTGTTTCCATGAATGTCTGTGGTCTGGATCCACTCCCTTTCCTGCAGAGCTTACCTTCTCCAGCCTGCTCTGGCCTAGGTCACCAGCTCAGTCCCACTCTCATGGAGTTCACTGTCTCAAGGCTGCTCCGGCATAGGTCACTGGCCCAGTCCTACTTCCACAAATGTCCATGGTCTGGATCCACTCCTGCTTTTGTGCAGTTCACTGTCCCAGGCCCGCTCTGGCCCAGGTTGCTGGCTCAGTCCTGCTTCTGTGGAGTTTGATGCCTAAGGCCTGCTCTGGCCTAGGTTGCTCATGAATTTGACCATGTGAAAAACATTGGTAGGCTTAAGGGAAACAGTTTGGATAAAATAAAGGAGACAGAGGCCAGATTGATTGAGCTAAGGAAAATTGATAAGGAAGTAGAAATAACTGGTGTAAGCTGTTATATAGAAGAGAGAAGTAGCTTGAAATATGGGGAGATAGTTAAGGGAATANGTTGGGACAAAATAGTTAAAGCTGATGATGCAGGAATGACTGAAGGAACCAAGTCCATAAGGAGGCAGGAAGACTGGGATCAAAGCCTGGTAGAATGATAACCAGCTGGCTCTCAGGTTGTATGGAGGCCAGGCAGCAGAGAACTGGAGCTAGCTACTGCAGGACTGAGGTTGTACCCTTTCCCTCTCCTGAGCTCACTCCATAGAGTGTAACCCCAGCACACCCAAGACTTTGACTACTCAGCATAACAACTTAGTAAGACTAAAGGCAAAGCACTCTAGGCTCTAGATATGTAGAAGATAGATAAACCAGGAGGCCATTCACAGACTGAGAGGGTGCAGAGTGGGCAGGGTGCTGGGGGTCTCAAGGGTGTCGAGGGAAGTGGTGACTAAGTGAATAGGGTTCTAAGAGTAGGGAGTTGCCATAGCAGCCTGATGCTGGAGTCTCCACATTAAACAGTTCAGATGCAAAGAATCCTGGATACTTGGCAAAAGCCTTGGTGCCTACTGTAGGTCTGGTTTTGAAGCAGATTAGAAGTGAAAATTATCATCACTAGGCCGTCAAGGGCTTCAGAGCATAGAACTGGGGCTGAGACCTCACACAGACATCTTTTTTACTTTGCTTATAACAAGACTAGATCTATTTTATAACTGCTGGTTAATAATTTATGTCCGAAGAGTTCTCTGCCAATTATTGCAGAAACATCCTTGCCTAATGACTTGTGTCTGCTCGCTTCCTGTGTATGCATGTGTAGCCGGAAGTCAACTTTGGGTGCCATTCCACAGGTTCTGTCTACTTTGCCTATTGAGACAGGATCTCTGACTGTTCTGTAGTTCACCAATTAGGCCAGGCTGCCTTGATGAGCCCCAGAGATGTGCCTGTCTGTCTCCCCATTATTGATATTACAAACCTGTGCCATGATACCTGGCTTTCAGATTTTTTAGTTAGTACCTCGGAAATCTATTCTTCTTTGATTATTTTTTTCTTTTTTGAGACAGGTCTTATGATGTAGTCCTGGCTGGCCTAGAACTTGCTATGTAAACCAGGCTGTCCTGGAGCTGACTGAGACCCACTGCCTCTGCCTCTTGAGTGCTGGGATTAAAGGTGTGAGCCACCTTGCTGTCCTGATTACCTTTCTCACATCATTCACTTTTTGAGATTGGTGGGGGAAACATATAAAAGGTTCATTTCTTCACCTTCCTGGGGCTGAACAGCTTGCATGTAGAGAAGTATGTTAGTCATAGTTGCTGCCACTTGTTAAGACTTGCCACCTGCCAGCCACTGTGTTAAGTATTTGATATAGATTATCCCTTTCAAGTCTTATATTAACTTCCTGAGATTAGTCCCATTTCCTGTCTCTGTTTTATAGATGAGAAGTCTGAAGATTTGAGACATCAGGTCCCTTGCCCAAGGTCACTCAGCCTTTAAGTGATGGAACCAATATTGAAATCCATACAGCATGCCTCTAGAACACAAGATGCTAACTGTGAAAAACTGCCTCATGTCAGAGACCAGTGTGTTCGTGTTAGTTAACAAAAGAGTAGCTTCTCTCCCGATCCCTTGCCCAGAGACTTACCACTAGTACGGGGCTTCCATCTTCCCACTGCTCATCATCGGCCTGCACCTCCCAAGCAGAGTCCAAGTACTCCCAAGCACGCTGTCACTTTTTACGGTGCTATATTCCCAGGATAGTGCCCTTCACTGCTGGGGCATAGAACATCTTCCCAAAGGTGAGCACTGCACTGTTCTTGAAACAGAGCTGAGGAAGGCACACAGGCAGTTCATTCCTTCCCTGGCCCTTGGGCTTTGGGAGGTCAGTCACACACAGCCCTATGGTGGAGCTTTCAGGCCCTTGTGTGGGGGAGGTGGGCTGATGGGCAAATCTTCATTCTAGATGTCCAGGAAAGTAGTGTGGGATTGGTGCGTAAGGAAAAAGCAGCATTTCTTTTGAATGGTAAAAATGAGTTGCCCAGTAAGGAGCTTGAAAATCATGTTACTTTGATTCTAAATTAACTTATTTGCTGGAAGCTGTTTTCAGGAAGCGATATTCCTCACTTACCTTGTGCTTGCCCCACTCCACCTTCCGTCATTAAACAGCAGCATGTTAGCTGAGGTTCCATTCCTGGTGGCCTGCTGCATACGAAAGGAAACAGATGTGCAGAGGTTTAACAAATGAATGGTAGGAATTTCGTTCTGTTTATGGGCCAACTGAAAACTGATTTTTAGCCTTTTCTGCAAAAGTGAAAGACTATTGCACCTTTTCTTGCAAGATTAAGACAACAAAACAGTTGTGGCTTATGCCATATGTTATATATTCCTGAACGGTATCCATTTATATCAAGTCCCTAGCCCTTAGCCCTCCTTCTTCACTGCCTGCTCCCAACCACCCCCTATACCCCCCCCACAATGCAAGATGCTCACCTGATAAGTTACCTTGCAGTAGCCAATTAAAATACTGGAAAGAGTTTACCTTGCTCTTGAGAAAGGTGGCTTGAGGCCACAGGGCTGACAGCCAAGCACAGGTCCCAAAAGCAATTTAAATGGAGCCAGGAAGTTGTTTTCTGATCACATTTTTTTGTTGAGGCCTAGGTGTTAGCACCTAGGTTGAGCCAAACCCAAGTGTTGGGTGAGGGAGGGAGAAGAGAATTGAATGCAAATGGGGCCAGGGAATCGGCACAGATTTCAATCTGGAAGGCTTGTGTCTCAGACAGTGTTATCACAGACACCCAAGCTCAGTTGTAATGGCTTTGTATCCATTCATCTCCCTAGAACTTCTCCATGTGGTCTCGTGGAGCCCCAACAGGATGTGAGAGCAAAGCTGTCTTCACAGTCTAGGGCACTGTCCGCCTTGCTCCCTCTGTTGACATTTACACTGATGACGCAAATGCAGCAGCAGGTGCATGAACGACTGAGAAGCAGCACTGGGCATAGTGGATCATCACATTTCTCACCGTCTTTGCTGGCAATTTATTTCACATAAAATATGCTGATGAAGCAACACAAATTATTTTATTAAATCTCAGTCCTCACTGCACATCTTTCCAATATTCTGGGAAATGTCCATAGGCCATTTCCATCACATACAAAACCTGATCGTTTGTAGAGTGGGCTGTGTGAGTTCGGAGCTGGCCACTTTTTTAATGGATCATTGGTTTTATTTGAAAGAATGACTGACAGACAAACTACTGTTATTCTGAGTGTGGTATTTGGTCGGCATTTTCTCAAAAATGCTTGAAGTGAACCTGTCATTTCAACAAAAACAACTGGCTGTGTTTGTTGCCAATGACGGAATTTGAGCCTTCAAGTGAAAATGAGAATTTGGGAACTTTGTGCACACCCTTGAGAGTTTGACAGTTTCTCAATAGACTTTTGTGATGAGTTCAGTGCTGCTATTAACAGATAGGATTTTTATATTGTATAATGGAATGTGTTAATATTTCCAAGAGCTATATGTCAGTAAATTAATATTTTTGATGGCCAATGTTGCATGCTTAGGTGAAGGAGTCATTGAGAGCCTTAGATATACCAGTGTGTTTTTTTTTAACTTTTTTTCACCAGTGTGTTTTACTGCACTAAAAACACTGATTAATTTATACTGATCAAAATGCTACATTGTGCCTGGCTTTTAAGAAAATACCACTTATTGAGTTACAGTGTACTATAAACCTGTGTGTGTGTGTGTGTGTGTGTGCATGTGTGCACATGGGAGTGCACATGTCTGTGCACACATGTTCAGATGACAAAGAAGGATGTCAGGTATGCTGCTCTGTCACTCTCCACCTTATTCCTTTGAGACGGTCTTTCCGTGACCACGGAGCAAGCGCCAGTGATCTTCCTGTCTCCACACCCTCCCTCCACCACTGGTGTGCTTGGCCATGCTCAGCTATTTACTTGGGTGCTAGGGATCTTGAACTCCTATTTTTATGCTTGCATGGCAAACATTTAATCCACTCAGCCACCTGCTCAGTTCTAGTGTCCAGTAATTTTAGAAGGAATGACTTTGACCAGCTGACATGACTGTTGCAATTGTTCCTCTCTTTTTCACCTCCCTAACAGTGGGAAGCCAAAATTTCCTTTATATCCCAAATCATATCTCCTCGATGGGAATTCAAAAGGAGCTGCGCAAGCCAGACTATAAGTGATTATGCAATA
This sequence comes from Bramus lutescens, assembly GCA_001685075.1. Taxonomy (NCBI): domain Eukaryota; kingdom Metazoa; phylum Chordata; class Mammalia; order Rodentia; family Cricetidae; genus Bramus; species Bramus lutescens. Next base: position 63,383 of record LOEQ01006863.1, on the reverse strand, counting down.
TATTTCAAAGACTTGCAAAAGTATAAAATCATGGTAGGTTTTCCACTATTGCTGTGTGATTAAAATAAGTTTTCATGAAAGTATGTCAAAATGTAGTGGATTTACTGTTGTTATTTTTAAATGAATTAATTTTAAAACATTTTCTCAGTTTTAGTGATTGTTTCTAGCATGATATTAATAGGTATGACCTACATCAACAAAAGCTTATTAGGTTTTCAAGTTTTAAGAGAGTAAAGGAATCCCGAAGGCACAATTTGAGAACCACTGCTTTAGAGAGTGACCAGCATGCACTGGGCCTGAGACAGAGCAGAGCATGGGGTATTAATCAGTTGTGGATCTTGGCCATGGAGCCAGGGGTTATGCAGAATCAAACAGGGGTGGAAAGAAGGCTTAATGGCTCGAAGCACTAGCTGCTCTTCCAGAGGACCTGAGATCAGTGCCTAGCTGCCTATCAGGCAGCTGGCAAACACCTGCAACTCCAGCTCCAGGGGACCTGACACCCTTTTCTGGCCTCCAGTGGCACCAGGATACTTGTAACACCACACAAATAAGAATAAAAGCAAATCTTTAAAAAAAATTAAGCAGTTAATTTCCACAGAGTTTAAGAACTTCTGGGACAGATGCACAGGCGATTGCAGGGCGCCAGGCTCAATAGAGGCGAGATTTCTAAGCAGAGCTGATGACTCTGCTGATTCTTGAAGGATGAATAAGAGTTTATTCAGGCAGGGAATGAAGAATTATCACTCTGGGTATATTGAAAAAGTGGGCGCCAAGTGTCCGTGTGAGCTGTCTTCTCTAAATACGTCTTCATTGCAGAAGTCAGACAAGGAGTGTAGCAAGAGCACAGGGTGAAACGGGAATGGTGTGACCTGAAGCTGGATGACAGCAGCGAAATCAGGAAGGGCCTAGTGAGTTCAGGAGTTAGAACCTCTTTGAGATGGGTATGTCAAGGCAAGAGAGGGGCGTTTGCTCTCATTTTAGACACTTCTCTATAGCTGCACGGATGGGAGACACATTAGATAGAATTCATTACAACAAACTGATACAGAGAACAGAACGTAGACTACGGTGTGGCTAAAGAATTGGAGAGACGTGGGTTGACTCCAAAGATACTGATGTAGGGAAATGTATAGATTCATGTCCTAAGATTGAGTGTGGTTAAAGAGGGAATTGTGGGCATCAGGGTTGAACCTAGATTCCAGGTTTAGCACCAGAAGTGATGTTATGTTCACTGACAGAAAGAGCCCAGAGGTGCCGGCTTAGAGAACAGGAGACAGAATGTCTCTTCCTATAGGCTGGCCAAGAGAACCCACCCACTTGTCATTGGCATGTGTGGTTTTGAAGTTAAGAAGGAACACCTGTATTGGAGCATTGAGAGTCTTCAGCATGTAAATCATAACTGAGGCTCTTAGGATAAGGAACTGAACGACAAGAACCAACTGATGGCGAAGGAAGTCATGGCAGTTGCAGCATTTAAGGAATAAACAAAGAAACAATGCTGTGCTCATTTTATGTGAGCGTATAAAAAGAAAGCCCAGAGACCATGTGGTCATTGAATAGCGGTAACAGTGTCCAGAAGGGAAGAGATCAGTGACGGAGGGAGCTGTTGAGTGAATACAATAAAGATCCAGAAGAAGGCAGATGTTGAATCATTAATTGTCTCCACATAGTGGAGTAGAGTGATCAGCTCCAACAGCTGAAAGAGTGAGGCAGGGAGAGGGGAAAATGACAAGAGAGAGTCAGCAAAGAGAGATAAGGAGGCTGGTTTGAGAGAACTATAGTTCTGTAGGAAGGACCAGTAGGAGAGGGGAGAGAGGCACGCGGGGTGGGGGGTGGAGGGAGAGAGAGAGAGAGAGAGAGAGAGAGAGAGAATGAGAATGAGAACCTTAGAGTGAGTTGTTCCAGAAAAGTCAGATAAGAGGGAGTTTGGGGAAGGAGGCCATGCCTTCAACCAAGTTCTAGTCAAGGAAGACATGAGGAGAAAGTAGATTTAGCAGAAGTTGAGGTATGCTAGAGTTTAACTAGGAAAGAAAGCATCTTGTTAATGAGATGACTCAGCCAGTAAAACTTTAACCAAGACAGCCTGTTGACCCAAGTTTGATCCCTGGAATCCACATCCAAAAGGTTGTCCTCTGACCTGTGGTTCATCAGAGGGACCAAACACCGTGGTGTACAGGGAGACACTGGTATGTATATGGAACTGCATCTTTAGATATTGATGATATAATTACAGTGATCCAATCTCTTTACAGAATGATGCATTTCCATCATGAACTAAAATTCATCCTCAACAACAGTAATTCTTTTTTTTTCTTTCAACAAAAGCATCATTCTGACCAATGAAAATTATCCTTAAGTGTTTCTATTGTTCGCTTTTCTGTTCAGCAGGTTAAGTCTTCTGTTATGCTACCCCTATTAAGTTTTCTATGTAGAAAAATCTATTCATTATGAACACATTTATTGCTTCATTGACTTGCCTGTTTAAAATGCAAAGAACCACAAATTAAATGTAGTACTTTTCCACTTTGAAAAAAGGCAGAGGAATGAGCACTATTTTCTTGAGTATTTGTCTCACAGAACTGACAGTCTACACTCAAAGGCTAGCAGATTCAGTCTCTGCTTGTTTGACACTTGTTCCTCAGCGGTCAATATTGGAAGGGATGTCTCCTGAGATTCAGCATGCTGTGTTCTGCAGTTCTGGAACAGAGGCAACAAGGCAGACACAATGGAGTCAATTGCTTTAGGGAAGCAGATAACTGTCCTCCAAAATCTGTTACTGTGAGGGTAAATTAAACAAGTAATAAAATAAGTTCTTGTAAAATTCTCAAGTAGCTTTGTTACAAAGCTAATCCATTAGGGAATTCTGGATTTGAATTCATAGCCTTTGATAAATACTTATTGTATCTAAAACTTTGGCATTTGTTTCAGATACATACTTTAATGTCGTGTAAGTATTTCCCTAGATACCTAACTCTGATCAGTTTTAATATTCCTGTGGTGACTACATACAGGTGTAGACCACAGTACAGTGCAGTGTGCTAGCGATTAAAGGAGGAACCTACAGGTGGTGGGTCAGCCTACAGGTGGTGAGTCAGCCTACAGGTGGTGGGTCAGCCTACAGGTGGTGGGTCAGCCTACAGGTGGTGGATCAGCCTACAGGTGCTGGGTCAGCCTACAGGTGCTGGGTCAGCCTACAGGTGCTAGGTCAGCCTACAGGTGCTGGGTCAGCCTACAGGTGCTAGGTCAGCCTACAGGTGCTGGGTCATGGATCTAAGTTATAGTAGACCTGACTTTCTTTGCCTTTTGAGGCCCTGCAAGCTACCTTGGAATCTCACATTTTTCCCCTCATTCCAATCTTTTAGCTCTTGTCTTTACTCTTACCTTTATGATATCAAGGAGGACTCTGTTCCATTTCTTTTTTTATTGTAACATTTTTACTACTAGTTGAGAATGTCATGCATGCATACAATGTATTTTGATGTATTTACCCCCTACTCCTCCCTCCAACTTCTCTCAGATCCACTTTGAATTCTGTTTCTTAACATATATATATAATAGATTCTTCTAGACACTTTGAGACTTGTTCTCAGTGCAACAAATGCCATCAGGCTCATAGCTCTATTGTCTCTGTTCAAACAAACAACAACAAAGTAGAAACCCCTGCATTCTCTGGTTATCTGTTCCTCATTCCACTTTGGTGGGATAACCGCTGTTCTCTCAGGCTCTCTGAGGACACCCCTGGAATCCCTGTTCTGTGTTAAAGTAACTCTTCTACACCGGACCTGGATGGCAGAACGTTGCCCCTGCTGTCTTGCTTCAGTTGGATTTGGCATGTCCCTAAAAGCTTTTCCCAGCTGGGCTCATGAGAAAACCAGGCTCAGCAAGCACAATGGTGTTGAGCACTGTCATCTCCACACCCCACCCCTCTCATACACTCTGCTCCTAGAACTTTCTCCAGCTGAAAGATCTGGCCCTTTATTCTCTTGTCATCCTCTGACCTCCTGGTCATCTGTCTTACTTACTTCCTCCTTCAAAATTGTCTGCCTCTGCCAAAGCTTCCTGCTACTCTGGATTTTCAGTTCTTAATCTTTCTCAATTCTAGCGATTTTTACCTTTTCTTCTTATAATCTGTTCTCTTAAACTACAAGCCATTCTTAGGAATTGTACCATCTGGGAATTACTGTGTTCACATAATTCTTCCCAATGAGTCAGGACCTCTAATACAATATTGAGGACTAGGCATGGTGATGGCTATCTGCACTAGTTAGGTTTTGTTTGTTTATTTGTTTTTGTTTTAGTTTTGTTCTTGTCAACTAGACACAAGCTAAAGTCATCTGAGAAGATGGGACCTCAGTTGAGAAAATGCCTCTATAAGACTGGCCTGAAGGCCAGTCTGGGGTATTTTCTTTATTAATGATTTGAGTGAGGATCTAACCCTTGCTATGGGTATAGTCCTTCTTGGATAGGTGTCCTAGGTTGTTTATGAAACCATGCTGAGCAAACCATCTTTTCTTGCTTACTTTTAGTAGTAGAAAAGCTAATGTGGTAACATGAAGAAAACAAGTGGCTTTTTCCTCTATTTTATCTGTGTAGTGTATCTTGAGATATTTCCTCAGTTCTGCTTTCCAGATCATTAAACTTCCTTTCAGCACTGTCAGGCCTACGAATTCTGTTTTTTCATTTCAAGATTGTAATTTGTTCCTTTTCAATTTTACCTTTTGATAAATTTTTGGTTTTATATTTTTGTTGATGGCTAAAGACCCCTCATTTGTGACCTGGGAGATTGTTATAGTCTTTTCAGAAGTGTTCTATGCATGTCCTCAGACATGAATGATGGTCCCATTCATTAGACTGCATTTAATCATGCTGCATATATTTTCTAAATTTTTTTTATTAAAAATTTAACTTCACTGTGGATTTTTGCTCCATAAGAATTCTTCTTGAGGAGGCTGGAGAGATAGCTCAGAGGTTAAGAGCATTGTCTGCTCTTCCAAAGGTTCTGAGTTCAATTCCC
>LOEQ01006863.1:45537-58212 GCA_001685075.1 Bramus lutescens | reverse complement strand
AATACCACTTTTGGGTATATATCCAAAGGATGCTCAATCATACCACAAGGGCATGTGCTAAATTATGTTTATAGTAGCATTATTTGTAATAGCCAGAACCTGGAAACAACCTAAATGCCCCTCAACCGAAAAATGGATAAAGAGGATGTGGTACATTTACACAACAGAGTACTACACTGAGGGAAAAAAATAACATCTTGAAATTTGTGGGCAAATGGATGGATCTAGAAAACAACAAATTGAGTAAGGTAACCCAGACCTAGAAAGATAAATATAATATGTACTCACTTTATATTATATTTGTTATTATACTCATTTATAAGTGGATTTTAGACATAAAGCAAAGGAAAACCAGCCTACAATTCACAACCCTAGAGAACCTAGGCAGCAAAGAAGACCGTAATAGAGGCATACATGAATCTAATCTACATGGGAAGTAGAAAAAGACAGGATCTCCTGAGTAAATTGGGAGGTTGAGGATAATGGGAGAGGGAAGAAGGGGAGGGGGAAGAAAGGGGGGAGTGGAGAAAAAATATATAACTCAATAAAAACAATTTAAAAAAGAATTCTCCTTGAAGAGTTTGCATGTTGTCTCAGGAGTTTCTTAGCTTTGAAATAAGTCATAAGTTAAAAAGCACCTGGCATGGGGCATGATGGTGTGCACCTTTAATCCCAGTCAGCATTTACTTGGAAAGCAGAAAGAGAAGGATCTCTGTGAGTTTGAGGCCAGCCTGGTCTACATAGGAAGTTCCAAGCTATCCAGGGCTACATAGTAAAACCATGTTTCAACAACACCTGCCCATACATTAAAAAGAAAAGCCCTTGGAGCTGGAAAGATTGCTCAGCATCTATGAGCACTTGCTATTCTTCAGAGGACTCAAGTTTGGTTCCCAGTCACCTGTAATTCTAGTTTCAGGGACTCTGACACCTTCTTCTGGCCCCCATGAGCACCCACATCATATGACACATACACACACAGAGACACATACATATATGTAAATATAAATCTTCAAAAAGAAAGGCTTGGCAACCTTACTATGGAGAAATACTTTCTGTTCACATAAATATACAAGACATCTCATCTTCATTTCTTTTGAAATTTTATGGTATTATTGTTACTGATATTACTACTACCACTATGTGTGTGTGTCACACACACACTCTCTCTCTCTCTCTCTCTCTCTCTCTAAGAGAGAGAGAGAGTATTCATTGTGTGCAAGTGCAGATGCCCCTCAGGAAGAATAAGTACAGGCAGTAAAAGAATGGATACAGAGCTGTTTAAGAGGATTCAGAATGTCCCCCAAAGGTAGGATGTACAAGATGTTGATAACCATAGGCCCTGATCCTAGACTCTTTGCTCTATAGATAGGGGTACTGTAGCCAAAGTACTAGAGTGAATTCAAAAATGCAAGCCCCAGGCATGGTTCCCATAAACTAATGCTTATCCTATAATACTTACCTTCAGCTTCATGAATTTTACCACAGCCTCCAGTCCTTTGTCCCTGCTCTGCTTTTCTTGGCCTGTAAACCTCTATGGGGTTCCCTTTTTCTGTATAGACCTGTGCTAGGATCATCATACTTATAGCAATGACCTCAGCTTCCTGGCCAGTGGACGCTTCCATCACTGTAGCAGCCTGGCTCCCCATCTTCTTGCTTTTGACTTATGGTCCCCATTTTCTTACTGTACAATTGGTTTCCGAGTGCCTGCAGTATAGATAAGTGTGAAACACATCATCCCAGCTGGATCTACGTATTGCCAGGACTCATTCTGTATTCTCTCAGGCAGCATTTTCCCCGAAACACTCTCAAACCTTGGCCACCATTCTCGGGCTCCTGTCGCACTGTCTCCTCTCCTGCTCCCAGCAAATAACCTTGCCTACATGGAAACGTGTCTTTCACTGCCTGCTTCCCCCTCTTGGGTCATCCCATGGATGTACTGTCTGTTGCTCAGTATGGTCGAGACTGATGGAGGCTTTCAGCAGCACTGACCACTGACCCGCCACATCCCTTCAGTCACTATGGCAACAGTCTTCCACACCGACTCTCAGTCTCAGACAAATCTTCCCTCCATAGCTTTGTTCTACCCCTTTCTGCCACCTCTGGACCTAACCACGTCAATTATCTTCTTTGTCTAAAGCTGAGCATCTAAGCAGCAGTCACTCCACTACTTAGATCCAAATCCTTTTCAATCCACTCTGATCTTATTGCTTCTCTGGTAAACCCTGCAGAAACCACTCTGGCCTGGCTTAACTATGACTTCTTTCTGCTAAAGCCAATGGGCTCTTCAGCCCTTCTCTCTCATCCTTCCCATTGTTGAGTCTGCCGTCTGAATGTGGTTGGTACCCTTGACACCTCTGCCCTTCCTGCTCTCCTGGCCTGCCTGCAAGTCCTCCTTCCTCTCAGTGTTGCTTTCTTGCAGTTCTACCCTAGGCTGCTTCTCGTCTTACTCATTAAATTCCCAGTGCCTTGCCCATGGACGGCACTCAATCAGTATCAAATTAAGCATGCAAATCCAGCTGTCGGTTTCCAGTTCAAGCAATGGACTCCGAAGTCTTTAAAAGTTTAAGCAAGAAGGAGCCAACTTTTTTGAGGGCTACACATTTCCCATTACACGTGATAAATTGCTTGTTGTAACTGGAGCCCACTGGGGGTGGGAGCCATAAGAGCTTATTTGAGAACTAATGTTGCTCTATGTTAGCCACAGAGCCGATGTAGCCATCTTATGAGAAATACAATAGAGAGATTACTTAGCAGCTGTCTCCCCGCACTCTCGTTTCATTTCACTCCGTAGTTCTTGGCAGAGAATCCGAAGAAGAAAAACATAATAATAATTAAACCACACTGTTCTCCTAGACTAAATGATGTCTGCTGTTCCGAGAAACAAATCTTAAGAGGCAGTGTGTGCTCCATGACTGTTGAAAATAGAATATTTTCAAAGGTTTTTCTCCTGGAGGTTATTGATTAAGTATTACGGGCCTTTCCCCTTTCACATCACATAGTAAAGCCCCCTTTAGCTCCGTGTAACCACACGGTGAATGGCAGCCCCAAGCCCCAGCTAGGTCAGATTTTAAAGCCCACTTTGGGGGGGGGGGAGAATTCAAAGAGAACTATTTAAGGCTCTTTCCATTGAGATAAAAAGTGCCCCCTTGTGGTCCATTCAGTTGTTTAGTCCCCTCATCCTCCCAACAAGCCATTCCATCACTTTAGAGTAGATACTGTTTGCTGTGCAGATAGACTCCTGCCCAAAGAGCAACAGAAATTGTGCATTACTTTTATTTAGTCTTGACCTGCTAGGGTTTCTTTTCCTAACCTTCAGACTCTATCAATCAAAAGTCCCCACTTTACTCAGTCATGGGCTTCAATGAGCATTGTTGTGGTCACATCTGTCCCTGCCATAGCCCCCTTACCAGCCGTCTTCGTCGGGTTGCCTTTAGGAGCCACTGCACACTTGAGCAGAGTCTGGAAGGCTCATCACAGTCAATTCAAGCCAAGCCCCACCACTACCCATCTGTAACATTCCTGTTTTTAACAACAGAACTTAAGAGTGATCTTACAGCCACATTTGTTTTTACTAGTGACCAGTAAAATGGACATGGTGAAGGGCAAACACATGACAGATGTAGATTGCATGAAGAAAATTCTGTTTATCTTAACCTTCTTTTGTGACCTGTGCACCCAAAACAGTCTATGGAGAGTCAGACCCAATGTCCTAGCTGGTTGAGATTGTCAACATGACAGATGGGGACTTAGCGAGTAGACAAACCTCTGGGCACACCTTGAGCTGTTGTTTAGATTATCTTAGCTTCTGTGTGCATCTGTGAGGCATTGTTATGACTAGATTACGTGAAGTGGGAAGGCCTACCCTAATAGTGGGCTGTGCTAGTCACTGGGCTTCGGTCTAGCAAGAAAGCAGGCTAAATACAAGAATTGGTCTGTCTACTTTCCCACTGGATGAAATGTGAGCATCTGCCTCAAGTGCCCACCGTGGTGGGCTATACCCTCCTACTGTGAGCAATATAAGCCCTCCCTCCCATAAGTTGCATTTGTCAGGGTATATTATCACAGCAACAGAATATTACAGAGACAGCACCTAAGCCAGAATGGGGATTCAGTACAGTGGGGGCTGTGAAAGTCACTGCTGATAGCCAAGCATGGTGTTGCATACCTGTAATCCCAACACTGGAGAGATTGAGGCAGGAGGATCATGAGTCTGAAGTCAACCTGGGCAACATAGCAAGTTCAAGGCCAGCCCAGATACACAGTGAAGACCTTCCTGAAAGAAAAAAAAAAAAAGTAACAATGAGCTTCTGGGTTTCCTGAAAGCTTCCATGTTTAAAGTTTTAAAAACATTGAACTAGCCAAACACAACCTGGCTAGAGATGCAGTACTGCCCTGAGACAAATTTCAGGTCTCCAAGTTATGCCTGATTTTGCCTTGTTTCCTTTTCTGTGCACCCTGTACTCTCTCCTCTCCTCATTGCCAACTCCCCATAAAACACACACACACACACACACACACACACACACTGCAAAGCTTCAGTAAAAACTACTGCTTCATTTTAGAGAAACACATTATCAAACACACTAGTGCTTGAGAGTTTGTATATGAACCCAACATCATTTCAAAGGCTTAAGAAGTTCTCCATCCTTGTCAGGGTTTGCAGGGTACATGCAATGCAGGTTCTTTGTTTAAAACTTCTAGCAAACAGCAGGAAGATGCTGGTGATTTCCAGTATGTCTTCGTCTCAGGCCACTCCCTATGCTCCAGATCCATGCACCCACACCACGTCCACTTGGATCTTACCCATGAGTGCTCTGCTCTTTATCAGCAAGTGGTGCCACCATCCACCACTGTGCAAGCTAAAAACTGCCCTAAGCTTTTCCTTGTTACCTGTTTCCTTTTCTCTTTACTGTGGCTTGGATCTGGAATGCCCATCCCTCAAGCCCATGTATAAAAGGCTTATTCCCCAGCTTAGGACTTTTGGGGGATGAGGAAAACGCTAAGAGCTCAAGACTAGTGGGAAGATTTAGGTCATGGAAGGTGTGTCTTCAGAAGATGCTGCTGGGCTCTGGCCTCTCCTGTTCCTTCCTTCCTTCCTTCCATTGCACTGACCAAGAGAGTAGCGTTGCTAACTTGCTGCTCACCATGATAGGCTGTATTGCTACAGATGCATAAGCAGAGGTGTGGCAGAATGGGCGTGGTGGAAATCATCCTGAGAACCAAGATTCAAAGAATTCGTGTGGTTTCCTCAGTGCCGTGGTCCCTGACATGCTGGGTTCAGTTTATAGCTGTAATGGATGTTGATATCCTAAAATCAATGTTTAATAATTTATGGAGACATTTGTGGTGGCCATGAAGCAGTATAACCATCAAAAAAAAATCATGTGTTATTTACTTACAAACATTAAGTTTAAAACCACAAAATATTTCTGAAAATAAAGAATATTGGGTTAGAAAACTGATAGCAGCAGATGTTTTATATCCCATGTATAAACACGAAGGCTTTGCATGTGTCTTTCTGTGTACCATTCCAGCCTGCCAAGACTGAGGTCCATGCACAGTAGAGACATTAAAAGACTCTGCTGAAGGCATTAACAGCAGAGGAGGGAGCTCGAGGCCTTGTCTCCACGGCCTCCATCACTCAACATAGTCTCAGGCCAGATAATGAAGCGGAAGACTGACTCAGAGAGCAGTTAAAGCTGGCAGCGTCTTTTCCCTTCCAACATGATAACTCCACTCATGTCCCTGCTCGTGTGCCATCCGGCTGGAATGAGAAGGTAGAGCTTTCAGTTTAGTGACAAACATCACCATGAAGGATGATGCTGTGGGAGGCAGTTCTGGCTGTGCAGAAAACATGCCGGAGCAGTTACCCAGAGGAGCTCAGACTAGGATATAAGTCAGCATGCTGTCTCTCGTAAGGAAGTCCCACTAGGATAAAGAACGTTAGCAGAAATAAACAGTGGGCTTAGTGTTCTACCGAAGACTGAGAGTTAGGTAAAGGCTCATGTGTTCAGTTCTAGATTATTCTCTGGTGTCCTATGCTCCTACGGCAGCAGATCATAAACAGCTGTTGTTGAGTGCTGAGGTCTGATGAGAATCAGGGAGCAGAGTGTTGAAGACATTGCAAGTTCAGAACAGTTCTCAGTGCTTCTGCCTAAGGAGACCACAGTGTGTGGGCTGGAGGTGCCACATAATGACAGAGCCTTGGCTTGTGTGTGCAGAGCCCTAGTTCAAGCCCCGGTTGCTTCAGAAGTTAAAAAATAAAAGCCTTTCAGAAAATTGTGTGGCCCCAATTTCTTGGCTATACAAACTGGGAAAGCAGGTGTCTTAGGATTATGATTGCTATGAAGAGACACCATGACCACAGCAACACTCATAAAGAAAAACAGTTAATTGTGGTGACCTGCTTGCAGCTTAGAGGTTTAGTCCATTATCATCATGGTGGGGAAAAAAAGACAGACATGGTGCTGGAAAAGGAGCTGAGAGTTCTTACATCTTGACTCATAGGTGAGAGGAAGTGAACTGAGACTCTGGGTGTGGCTTGAGCATATATGAGACCTCAAAGCTGCCTCCATAGTGACACAATTCCTCCAAAAAGGTCATACCTACTCCAACAAAACCACACCTCCTAATAGTGCCATTCCCTTTGGGGGCCATTTGATAGCTATAGCTAGTATTTACTAAAATATTGATATATATATATATATAGTGTGTGTGTGTGTGTGTGTGTGTGTGCGCGCGTGCGCATGTGCATAGCATTGAGCATATGTGAAGGTCAGAGAACAGCTTTTGGGACTCAGTTCTCTCTTTGCACCATATGGGTCCTGGGGATTGAACTCTGGTGGTCAGACATGGTGACAAGCACCCCTACCCCAAGCCATATCACCATGATGGTCTTTATACTGCCATGTAATGAAGAAGGGCGGCATACTTTTTCAAGGGCAGTCAAGATGGAAGGACAAGCATAAGTGGGTGCTTGTAAGGACCATTTGTACTGCTTTTTCTGATGTGTTCTCTAAAACCTGCTGATCACCAGTGGTGATTGGGATGATCTTGATACAGCCAGTGCTGAACACTTTAGGTTTGAGAAAGCTCCCCAAATTCTTCTTTTATTAAATGAAATTTATGCTTTTGACATCCAAGGGCATTCGGAATGCATTATTTTCTTGGGAAGGTAATTTACTCTAACTGTTAACTTGTAGGGTGGATTGCTGGGTTCGGATCCTGCTGAGGTCTTAGACTCAGGAAGTGCACTTGTTCTATTTTAGGTAATTAAAAAACTGACTGAAATTGCTCTAAAATCCTTTTGGCTCTAAACTCCCTTGTGTTCTGTGAAACTCATTTATTTCATATTGTTATTAAAGTAAAGCATGGAAACCGTTTAGATATGTACCATCCCTCATGAGGAATCTTATTGGCAGTCTTAGCTAGACTCGGTAAATCATTGAGCAGAAAGCAAGTCAATTTGTCATATTAAAAACTTTGAATTTTACTGTGTTTGTTCAAAGCCATATAGGCATTTAATATGAGGGACTGGCTTTTCAAAACCCTTAAGATGGCAATACGTGGAAAGTATAATAAAAAGTCCATATATTATTGCCTAAGTGGACAAAATAATATGTAGTTCCATATTTATACTTTCCCTCCATTATTCTTACACTTAAAGTATTTGTTTATTCCCCTTACCACATTTATTGCAATACAATTCCCTGATTATTAAACTAATACTATAAAATCACAACTCTTAATGTATTCTTCATCTTCACTTCATTTTTTTTTCTTAGTGGCTCATTTATATTAATTTTTTTGCAGTATCAGCAATGGATTGGAAATGTCTGGAAAGGGATCCTCTACCACAGCGTTTAAAGAGCGTTGCCTCATAGGACTCAGTGCCACTGATGCTTTTCCTCAAACACATCTGTCTTCCAAGGATCTGATATGATACAGTAACTTTGTTTCAAACAGGAAAATAGTCATTGAGCCTGAAACAGCCTCGGTCAAGAAATCTGAATGTTCATACACATCCCCTGATAAAATGAGCCCCAAGTAAGACTTTTAACACATATCTTCCTCTTGTACCTAGTGTTAGAAGTTCACCATTGCAAATTTTTCTTTGAAAGCATATCACAAGGGCTGGTTATACACCAAAGATCACAAATAGACACCTCAAGTTGAAATTTATCTATTTAGAAGCATTCTATTTTATTGTTCAATATAATAGTATATATTATATACTATTCAATATATAGTTCAATATAATTGTTAAATAATAATATATTGAACAATATAAAAAATAAATTTATTCATTTAGTCCAGACCAGCCCCTAGCTGAATAGGGCCTCGAATTTGTGATTCTTCAGTTCCTACCATCCAAGTTCTGGGATTACAGGTGCACACTACCATTTCCAATTTACGAAATGCTGGGCATCAAACCTAGGTAGGGCCTTGTGCGTACTGGGCAACCACCCTATCAATGGAGCTACATCCTCAGGTCCTTGAGTGGAAGTTTTTTTTTTTTTTTAAAAAAAAAAAACAAACAAAACCCAAAACACTGTTGTATTATACACATAGCTCTGAACCGGCTTAAATTCCTTTCGCTTCACTATACCAAGAGAGTAGAGACTGGGGTGCCATGGAAGAACATTTTGTTTGGGCTTGTGGTTTGGAGCTTGTAAAGGCCAATCTTAGGCAGCCAGATCTGTCAGGGGACTCAGACAAGTGATTGTACCAGAGCAGCAAGTTACATGCCTCAGGCTAGAGAACTGGTCAAACTTCTTTGACTCCAGAGGTCACAGGAAGCCTCTACTGCTGTTTTGCCAAAGTAATTAAGCTGCCTTTTGAATATTATGTTTATGCCCATAGACTAGCACAGCTCGCAGGCACAACTAGGGAAGCCTTGGGGACCCATAACTGACCAATGTACTGGGAATAAGTGACGGATTGAGTGCTCAGCTCCAAAAGAGACATCTGTGTCACCCCTTCCAAGAAACAATGCAGGAGGGGGACTCGAAGGACTGTGGAAACCAAAAGTGGGGAGGAGTGTGGTTGGAGCACCATCTTCAGGGCAGGAAATGACTGATGTAATCACGAACACATAGCAGCTATGATTGCCTGCCCGGGGCCTGAAGAAAGGAGGGAGGGAGAGAAGACAGAGGATGGGAGGGAGGGAGGCAGGGAGGAGGGACGGACAGATGGAAGGAGAAGAGGATATGAGGTAGGAAAGGGCCCATTGTAAAGAAGTAGACTGGTGGGAATGAGAAGGGAAAAAGTCCCTGGGGCTGGGGTGAATGTTATCACACTGCATTGTTTAAGTGTGTAATATTGCCAATTAAAGAATAATAATACCATGATAATGAGAACTGTGCTTCTCTATTTGGGGAACATACCACATCAAGCTACAGAAGTGATTTTTGGCAAAACAAACAAACAAATTCTCTTTTCAATCCACACATGAAGATGTACTCTGGAAACGAGCCCGCATGTCAGAAAGTAGCTCTAGTGCTCACGTGAGTGTTTAATGACAGTTTGTGCCAAGAGTCCATATGGCGGCTTCAGGAAACAAGGGCGTGGAGAAAGCAGCTGGGTGGGTTATTGAGTGTCACCTTTCAGCTTCAGACCGCCTAGTACTCCGTGAGACTGGGGCATGTTCTCAGAAACACATCTCTCCTCTGCTAGAGCCTTCTCCTTAGGTTCCCTCTCCCTGAGGTGCAGCTCCAGGCAATGGGAGGAGGGAGATACAGTTGATCCTTCCAGTCCACTTGCCCTTCTCTGAGGGCCCCACGATACAGCCATCCTTCACTCTGCTTCTCTGCCGCTGGCTTCTAGTTTCTCATTTTTCTCCAGTATGTTGTATTCCTTTGATGATAAACAGCTCCAGCTTCCAGCCCGTTGCCCAAAGCTCAGCTCCAGCCTCCCAGGATCCCTTGCAGTCTTAAGTGTCCTCGTAGCCTCATTCACTTCCCTTTGTTTCTTCGGGCCTAAAGATGATGGAGGCTTCGTGAATCAAGTTACTACTTTCTTAAAAACTAACTGCAGAATTCACTTTTTGCCTTTTTATTCCCCTGATGCCTATCTATCTAGCCCATTTCTTACATAAAATTTCTTCTCTTAAATTAGCTGTGATTCCCAGCTGGTAAAATCAGTGGCACCATGGGGGTCCCAGGTGGTCTGGGAATGGTGTTGCAAATGCCATGCTCAGCAGCCGCTTGCCTGCCCAAGATGGAATGTTAGTAATCTGTGTCACGCAGTGACATCATGATTAATCACACTGTCCCCTGTGGTTGATTGTGATGAAGTGCCTGAAGCAAGTAACTCGCTGGACCAGGTGGCTGCAGCAGTTAACTGTTGCAATAGTAATAGTGATGTCCAAGAGAAGGGCATGAGATGGCTCGTTCTAACTCTGTTCACGCTCTATAGAAAAACTATGATAAGCTCAAGTCTGAACACACAGTAGAGGTCGGATGTGACAAGTCTCAAATGTCACAACTCTTCATCTCCACTGTTCCTGTCCTCTTCTCTCACATGCAAGAGAAAGTTTCTCTGTAGCTTTGGAGCCTGTCCTGGAATTAGCTCTTGTAGACCAGGCTGGCCTTGAACTCACAGAGATCTGCCTGCTTTCACATGTAATTTTATAGCATCTTCCCAGGTTCAGTTTGCCCAGCTTATAATCCATTTTTATACAGTGACCAAAGAAACTTAAAGCCAGCACCTGTGCCCCAAACCTCCAGTGATGTCCTACTGCATTTCCAGTGAAATTAACCCCTTTGACCTCGTCTCAAGCGGTTTCCCTCCTCTCTGTATATAGCCTCATCTGTCTAGCTGTCTCTGCCCTGGGGCTCCCTTCTTATAGAAATCTCTTTTCTTAGGACTTGCTTCCTCTTCTGTGTGTGACTGCTTCTTGCTGTTCATATATGTGTGTGTGTGTGTGTGTGTGTGTGTGTGTGTGTGTATTATCTGTATACTTACTTGTCTATCTTCACTGAACTGTACTCTGTTCAGACACATGTCTTTCTCTTAGCTACTATATTTTCAGGCCCCTGTACCATTTCCTGTCACCTTAGTTCATGATTGGCATCATATTCGGCTTCAGCTGACAACTTGATGTAGACTTGTGTCACTTGGGAAGAGAGACTCTCAACTGAAGAACTACCCAGATCAGATTGTCCCATGGCCATTTGGGGGTGTTTTCTTAGCTGCTAATTGATGTAGGAGGGTACATCCCACTGTGGGTTGTGCCACCCCTAGGCAGATGGGCCTGGGTTGTAGGCAGAGTTTCTCTATGGTCTCTGCCTTAAGGCCCTGTCTTGAATGCCTTCCTTCCCAAGATGCTTTTGGTCAGACCATTTATCACAGCAACAGGAAAACAAACTATAGCAATCAGTAATATTGAATGAATAATCCTGGGAAATAATTTTCCTTTCATTAGCTTTCAGTTTCAATTATGAGCACTTTAAGCATGCAGAAGGTAAAATACATAGATACCTGGCCAAGCTCATTTAGCATATTTTGACATTTTACCCTACTTAAGTCATATTGTACTTTCTTAAGAAATAAAATATAAAATAGAATTTTCCACTTCACCTAAGTTCAGAATTATTAATATAAATTATATACTTTCCTTCCTAGTGTTTTTTAAGTTTTAAAAATTTATTTTATTATTTAATGTACATGAGTGTTTTGTCTGGATGGATGGATGTGCACTATACATAGGCCTGGTGCCTGAGGAGTTCAGAAGAGGACCCCAGATCCCCTCAGGACTGGAGTTATAGATGGTTGTGAGCCACCGTGTGAGTGCTAGGAATTAAACCCTGGTCATCTGCAATAGCAGCAAGTTCTCTTAACCTCTGAAGCAACTTTCTGGCCTCCTCCTGACATTTTTAATGACTCCATCATCTGTCTGGTCTTCCTCCCTCCACCTTCTGGACGCTGGGATGACAGGCCTGTCCCACCACTCCTGTCTTGTATGGTGCTGGGGTTGAACACAGGACTGCATGCATGCTAGGCAGGCGCTCTGCAGCCGAGCTACATCTCCAGCCCTTGAGTTGCTTTCAGTCTTAGTACAGATGTGTTGTTCTCTCCCCCTGGTGTAGCTAGAGATTTATCAATTTCACTGATCCTTTAGAAGGACCATCATCCTGTTTCATCTATTTTCTCTGTTAGTTTTCTACTTTCTATATCATTGATTTGTCTGCTATTATTCCTTTGTACTTATTTTTATTTACTAGTTCACATGCTATTTTTGCCTTCTAATGGCTGTTTTAACCATTGACTTTAATCTTTTCATTTTTCTCCGTTTCTTTCAGAACTATTCAATATACATATATGCATATATATTTATATTTATCTCTGTTAGTTGACTTTTCATCAGTTGACAAGGGTACCTTAAGAAGAAAAAATTGGCTTAAGGGAGGAAAGCTATGTATTTATCTCACAGTTTGAGCCTTCCATCCGTGGCCATGTGGTCATGAAGAATCAGAACAGCATGTCATGGCAAAACAAACGCTTTAACCTCAGCATGGAGAGGAAGCAGGGTGAGGTTCATGAGACAGCATGCACCATTCCCGGGCATGCTCCTCCCCCAGCTGCTTCTCTAAGTGACTCACTGATGTAGGAGGGTCATCTGTCTATGTGTTACTTTCATTGGTTAATAAAGAAACTGCCTTGGCCCCTTTTGAT